>JAQFYB010001231.1:0-35236 GCA_034694085.1 Pogonognathellus longicornis
TCTTGTACTATAATATACATAATCATAATCTTTTTCTGAATCATAGTCAGAATTTCCGAACTCTAATCAAGCCTTAATCTTACGGATTTTCAGCAGTATTGAATAAGAAGAATGAATCGACCAATTTCAACTTTTCAGAAGGATTCCCCAAACCAGTTTCGTATAAAGTGTCCAGTTGGTTCAAATTTCCAATGTGACTTTCACGAACATGAAAGCAGGCTATAAGTTCGTCTGCATTTTTAATTTGGGGTTCATAATTCATAAATGGCTGAGATCTTAATTCTTCTTCTCTATCTACGTTGTACGGGTAGGTCTCGATTGGAGCCACGGGCTTGCACATCAGCACAGGGAAACTTCTGTCCAATACAGAATGATTGTTATCTCCTGATTTGTTATCATCACAAGGAAATTTAGCTGAGGAAACAACTTTTATAGCTTTTTGTGATGATTTCATCAAAGCAATTTGTTCGGATGCTTTAGCCACTCTTGAATTCAATGCGTCCATCTGACTTCGATTCTCTGCAATGCGATTTCGAATTGAAGAGAAAATTTCATTCGTTATGGCATTCAGATGATCCAAAACAGTAACTACTTCACGAATTGTGTCATCCTGACTATAGTAATTCGGAACCAACTTCACTGTGTACTTGTTGCTTCCTTCCACCTTCATTTTAACTCTATAAATGCAAAAAAAACACAATTAATTTCTTTAAACACTAAACACGTTACGTACGCTTCAGCAAATTACATATGTGCTGTGAAAACTGTGATGGTTTTAATGTAACGCAACAGCCGGAAATGATTCATACTACTATTGGCACATTTCCAAAAAAGCAATAATTAAGTTTTCATAATGTGATTATAATTAGAAAACATTTAACACAATTCGGTAGATCCCACAAAACAGTAGACTGATTCACCACGGACACCAGGAGGTGAGGTACACAAGGGGTTTTTAATGAACAAAATCGGAATTTGTAAAGAAGTGTTTACACAAGAACAGAAAATGACAAAAAGGAAATTAGGAAATTAGCACTGATGTTCGAAAAATGACGAACAACAAATGAATAGTGCGCAAAATTGTTGAAACTATAAGTAGATTTCAAAAAAAAAACCAAAAAGAGCACTATTAGCCCTATAAATAAAATACAAGATCAGAGATTCAAATTCTTGAATCGCAAATTGTACAGACAGTGGTTCACTAGAATTACTACATACTATTAAATCTACCATTTTTTACCGGCTGGTAGCTCATTTAACTATTTATTATTTTATTAGTATATCCGGTCTGAAGTTGCTTTGGTCGTTTTCAAGGACGCATACCAAGTTACCTACCTAATGAATGTTAGTAGACTAATTTAAAGTAGTTTCGATCACAGACAAAAGACGATACAATACAAAATGATATATATGGTGATTGGGACGAATCTATTAAATTTAGAAATATCTTACCAATATGATGATTGAAAGTGAGTCTGCCAATGAGTTTTAAAATTGAAAGTACCAATAAGTGATTTTAGTAGTCAATGTTAAACCAATGTCAATTTTAAATTTAAAAAAAAATTGATTGCAAAATTGCCACGCTCGCACACAGTCATCAGATTGAGGATTTAGGATTGCTGACTGTGTGTTTTGCTGTGCTTGATATGAGAATGAATTGGAGATTGGAGAGAATAATAATATTAAATTAAATTAATTAGCGCTGAATGTGGAATCTAGAGCGTCTCATTCCCCAATCATAACATACGTAGACAAATGCGAAGTGGCACATATCAACTATAAACTCAATCTGGATTTTAATTCATTTATTCACAAATTATAGGATTCACGTCACACTACACTCGCACTGTCGCACTCGCACACTCTACTTTTACCCTTTCCTGCTATTATTCAATATGCTGTGCTCATAATATTCCAGCAGCTGCCTGCACACTGCAAACTGTGCATACTTCGCCACCAGATTGACGACTTCCAGTTCCAGTTCTGTCAGTCGCTGTCGGAACTTTCTGTCAGAGACAATTTCACCTGTGCCGAATTGATGAGACAAATACCTATAATGTTACCTATTTTATTCAGCTATGGGGGAGGGGACAGGGAGGATAGCATGCAAAAATTAATTTCACGCTCAACGAAATATAGATTTCATGAACAAGCTATTTCTGTATTCATGTATTGCTCTTAGAGTTACCTGGAGAAACCTAAGGCATCCCCTCTAGAACAATAACCCCATTGTTAATAATACAATGGACCCTATGTTCTTTTTGCGACACCTCAATGTTTTTGAGAGTACTCTTATTCTGGTAGGACTATACGTCTTGTAGTCACATTACCCAATACCCATCGAATAGCTTTAGGGATTTCATATAAAATCAGTTTTTATCAAAACAAAATTAAATACATTGAAGTGATGTGATGTATGCGTTTTTCCAATTTCAAAATTATCACCGAGAGGTTTTATAGCTACTGTGTCACTAGTTGGTGCCTATTACAATAATCTCTAAATGGGATGGGTATGAGTATGAATGACCCTCGCTGTCCAGCTTTTGCATACAATTGGCTATTCTGACGTAGTATTGCAAGATTTTACTTCAATGCGTCATAATTTGTTTGATAGCTTAAGATTATATGAATTTTTAACACAAAAGTAGATATAAAATACTTATATTCCTGGCCCCACTATCCCAAGTCAAGTGTTTCAGAATTTCATGTAATATATCGTATGTGAAATGTGACCCAAGTGTTCCACTACATGTTCACAGTATTATTGCTTTTCTGGCTCAGGGCTGTCTGACTTCTAGTTTTTTGTAATCTAGAATTACTGAAAATAACTTTTTGACGTCAGAAATTTCTGCAGACGCTTAATGAAGCTTTGTTGTCTTGTGTTGTTTTTGTAAAATGATATGTACAGCTACAGGACAGTGCGTAGAGTAGCTACTTTCTGCATAGAATTTACCTCGGTTCGGACAGACACTACAGTACGGCAGTGTGTAGTGTAGAGGCTACATTTACGGGATACGAGACTTTACATAAAATATATGGGACTCTCGTATTAAATACATATACATATTATAAATTATCTGATACATATCTGCACGCTTTGATATATACAAATATGTGAATGATATACCTACATTCGCTGGTTTCTTACTCGTGAGGCCTTTTTTTGGAATCATTCCATTTACTGATACTTTGCTGTAGGAAGTAACTTACTATCGTAACTTAACTTACTGTCGAATGTTCCAGCATACCATACGAGTATTTCTCCGGCAACTCATGATTCGGGTAATTTGATGAAACATCTGCAATTACTTGCAAATCTTGCTAGATGGAATCTAAAACCCTTTTTGCCAAATTTTCTGATAACTGATCGACGGCAAATCTCTTTTGATCGTCCAGTTTACCAAACTGATGCAGACACCTAAATTAGTTAAAGATGCATTATTGTAGGTTTTCATTGCTTATCATTGCTTATATTTATAACAGTTTAGCACACTGTTCTCTTTAGGCTACAGAAAAACAGGAAGTATGTGACACAACTGGAAGTTCCTGTGAACGGTCTTTCACGGACGGACAAACAGACGTAATGTTACTATAACACTATCTAAAGCCAACTGTAACGAGTAGCAGAGGAAGTTTGTTTTCTGTTGTCTAGATTAGGTGTATAAAGTTTTATATATTTATTCCCATTTGTAAAATGGAACAATTAACAGAATTACAATATAAGAAGCTCAGATAAAGTGTGGGTGTGGAACAATAATAGATTCAACAAAACTTATAACTGATAAATATATAAATACTATCAACAAGTAATTTAAGTTATACACATGTTCATTGTAATTTACAAAATTGCATTATTATGATCAGAAATCATTATAGCTTCAAACTCTGATAAGAAAAACTTGATTTTGGTTATTTATGAACCTGATTATATTCCTATCAGTTGATAGCAATTATTGAAAACTGATGTAGAAATGTCGAACTGCATCTTAAATTCAAAAGCGCATTTCAATGACATTATATCTGTTCAGAATATTTGCAAGCAATTACAATTGTATTTAAGTTTATCCTGACTTTGGATCTACATATACAAATGATATTGATGTTAGTAATTTTATTGGACAATTTGTACACTCAAAAAGTGCTAGGAATTTGTAGCATTAAATTACACGATTTAAATATAGCATACCATCTATTTCTTAATTCACTACCACATTAATCGACCTAACATATAATACAGTATTTTATTGTTACAAACTCACCCCTACTTTGAAATATATAACAAGAATTAATCATTTACAGTAATCTTACATATATTATTTTATTATTATCAATGTTACTTTTGTATCAAATAGAAAAGTGCACTTTGGTCACTCTAATTAGTTTTGTAAATATAATTTCAATTATTTATATAGCTCTTTAAAATCGATTGACATTTCGGTCCACAAAGTTGCAATCAAGTTATTTCGGAATTGGATTTTGAGAACATATTATATCTAATAATGTTTTTAGGACATTTAAAAAACATTGTCATTGTGGAATGAAAAATGAAATGAATACAATACTTTCATACCTACCAATAAAAATTTCAATAACATAATTAGTCAAAGTCAAAGGTCATTAAGGAGTCAATAGTCTGAATCTGAATTAGAGATAGAGTACTTTGGGTCATTTAGGGAAGTCAAAATTCAAAAAAATTAAATTAACTTATAATGATAGACTACTATTACATGATAATTTGTGGTTCAGGAACAGAGCTTGAAATGGCTTTGTGAGGCAATACTTTACCTCCATTGATATAAACTTCATCGCTAACAATAACATCTTCGCCTAATACAGTTACATTTTCCATTCGCACCCACTGTCCAATGTCGCAGTTCCAGCCGACAATACAACTGTCCAGCCAAGAATGGGAACGAACACGAGATCCTTTTAGAATCGTCGACCTCTTTATGCAAACACCATCCTCAATAATAACATCAGGACCTATGGTCACATTAGGTCCGATTCTGCAGTTGCTTCCTATTTTGGCTGTTGGATCCTGTCAATATTAAACATCTTTTAATAAACTTCCTTTCTAGTTTCTACTATGCTCTGAAAAAGTACAAATAATTGTTCAAGGATGGAGAATAAAAATGGACTAACAACAAGGACATTTCCAACTATTCCTTTTCCAGTATGTAGTAAGGAGCCTTTCTGCTTCAGCGACTGAAGATACATGCACATTCCTGTAAGAAAGTCTTTAGGTTGACCGATGTCCATCCAGAAGCCTTGCAACTCAAAAGCGTACAAATCTCCATTATCTGCCATGACTGGGAAAATCTCCTTTTCAATACTCGTCGGACGAACCTATAAAAGAAGTTTAAAATAAAATGTCGAGTTGAAATACAACAATAATTGAATTATTAAAACTTAATTATGGCCAAAGAAATATCTGTTGCTGCTTCTGAATTTACCTCGATTCTTTTTAAGATGGACGGGTTCAAAATGTATAGACCAGCATTAATTTTGTTTGAAACAAACTCCTGAGGTTTTTCAACGAATTTTTCAATCTTGCCATCTTGTGCTCCGTAAACAACCACACCATACTTTGACGGCTCTTCTACTTTAGTAACCTTCAAATATTCTTCAATAAGAAAGACACTTTTTTCATTCTTTCGAATATGGTATGAACATTTATACTTACGACTATGGTTCCCTCCCTTCCGTGAGATTTGTGGAAAGTTGCCATCTCTTTGAATGGAAAATCGCACGTAATATCTGAATTTAAAACAAAGAAAGGTTCGCTGTCTGACCCCAGAATATCTTTGGCAAGAGCTAATGGACCTGCAGTTCCTAAAGGCTCAACTTCATGAGAGAATATTAAAGTTATCCCCATCTACATAAATATTAACAATCTTAGTACAACTCACAATTAAGAGCATGCAAAATAAAAAGCTTACTTGTTCGGCATATTTTGCAAGTTCTTGTTCCATTTCAGCTGCTCGATAAGAAACTGCCAGAACAACTTGTGTAACCCCAGCAGCTACTAACGCCTCTAGCTATGTAAAATACATTTAAATAAACTGAATTAGAATATAATTATAACGTCAAGTATAATACACTAACATAATAATGGTTATTACACGATTAATTGTAACTGAATTTACCTGATGAACTAAAATTGGTTTATTGGCAAACTCCACCAAAGGCTTGGGACGAAACAACGTTAAGGGGCGCAGTCGAGTGCCATATCCGCCGACCAGAATTAGTGCCTTCATCTTCCCTATTGTCGTGCCTGGATAAAATGAAAGGATTAGCAATAATTTGAATTTTCGGTAAAAGATCTCAAATTTCCATGGGGGTAAGAGTAAGGAAATATGTAATAGGAAAAAATACATTTGCACTGCAAACAATACCTGTCTTCAAACTTCAAAGGTCTTCCAAAGATTGTTATACTAACCGGTGTATAGTTATTGTAATCACTACCCAAATCTAAAAGCGAAATTACCAACTAAAATGTGAATTTACAGTGGGAAAGGTTACCTCGTGGGTTAATTTCTACTTTGTCCATTATTTCGGATTATTCACCTCAACTGATTAAGTACAATCAAAATTTGTTTTTATTTTTTATGAGGTATTGAGTAAAGACTGCGTACTGCGTACTGCGTATAATATAATATACAAAAACAAATTAAGATTTTGATTTTGTATTTGCTTCCGACAAATGTCAATATTAAAGGCTTCTTCTTCAGTCAAACCATGTGTACAAATCCAGAAAGATTGGACTTGATCTATTGACACACAACGAATGACGAAATCCTCTACAAAAAATTACGTTATTGAGTGAAATAACTTGATGTTGAATTACAATACGATAGTTGTAATGCTATTATTATTAGTCTAAATATATAAGTAAAAGAAGGTTGACATTTTTAAAGATTGACTACCTTCTTCTTTATAGATTCCCAGTGTAATCTTCCAAATCCTATTATTCGTTTGTCACTGGATTATTGATTATTTGGACACTTATAAATGATCACAGCTGACCGACAAATAAAGGCGAGTACTGAAAGGAATTAGCAGTGTTTTTATTCTCATGGCACAACTCGGTGACGAAAAGCCAACTATTTACCGAATGACCAAATGAAACATCACATTGAATCCCATTTATTATTACACAACGAACTAAAACACGTTGACTAACTGAGATTCTATTATATACTACATACATAGGGCCATACTCTACGTCTCTGGGCTCACTCCAACTCGGCTCCGGCCTCCGGCAGTATTGTATTTTTATTAAAACACCTTAACATTGCCGATATTTATTTTCGACTCCAAATATCGGCAATGTTAAGGTGCTATGCTGGTAAATGATTGATTATGGAGTGTAAATAAATGCATTTAAAAAAAAAAATTACTTTATAGGCCTCCGCAGACCGAAGTTTGGGTTCGGTGGATAGCTTCCTACTCACGCTATAGCTCCTATTCTCGATTTCCCAAAACCTTCCTCTCTCGATTGTGGACAAAATAATTTTTTCACAGCATTGGGGTATTTTTTTATGAAATCTCCTTGAAATGGAGCTGCTTTCCGGTGCACATACCGATTTTTTTTAAAATCCGTCGATTTTTTATTAAAGTTTAAAATTTTGATTTATACATGAGTACTACTACACAAAAAGAATTATTTCCTGACGCTAACCTATTCACGTTCAAAGTGTGAGAGCGATCGTCGGCCCTCTGGTTGGCTTCGTTCCCCTATAGTAAACGAACTTTAGTATATTTATACATAACAACTTGATCACCAGGCACGTACCCAGGATAGTACGCTGAGGGGTGCACAGCAAGGCTTTTTACAGAAATTAATTAATGGTAGAGCAAAATTCGAATTTGAGATACAATGAGTGTATAGTGAATACAGCGCTTTGAATTAAGTCCCAACCAACTTCATCACATCCACCATACAGCATCAAATTCGCGCGCCGCGCGAATTTTTTTTTCCACATTTGTGAACTTTTATAGTAAAATAAGCCATTTTTTGAGATAGCAAATGAATTCTGGGGGTGCACGTGAACCCAATGCACCCCACCCTAGGTACGTGCCTGTTAATCGTCCTTTAGTGTGGAATATCAAACAGTTTTTCTATTTGAACAATAGCTTGACTAAGATTGAGACTATTAATTGTTTTAATTTTACAATTAAAGCTTAATTTAATTCAGAAGTGAGTACATGAAAATTTACATTTTTGGAATATAATTGATTGAATAAGGGTATGGAGGACTGACATAATTCTTGTGATGCCCACCTCTGCTGTGCTGATATGACATTTATCTTATTACTTTCATGAAGCTTTCCCGGTACTTGCGTGTTGCTTCTATTGGTAAGTACTTTGGTTAAATTACAGTACTAGATCATGGATGATGATGGTTTTGATGATGTGGAAGCAATTTTGTTTATTTTGTTTATTTGAGACACGTAGGTTGGCTATAAGTTCTTGTTGAGTACGTGTCATTCCTAGGTACAATATCATGAATCATTCATGGTATAAAACAAATAATAATACCTACATAGATATCTATATTCTGACAAATGAATAACCTATTTACGAATTGCTTATTATATGATATCATTGTAATTGAACTGCTTATGTATCTATAATAGAAGAAATCAAAATGACAATTAATTAATTTAGGTTTTATTATTATTTAGAAAACACATAAATACTGAATAATCGAAACATCTTGTTATGATATCCTTTGTATTCTCAACTTCTAGATTCTCCAGTTGAATCTCACATTCTTAAATCTCATGTAACCCTCTTCATCAATTCAACTGTGCAAACACGACAAGTCAAATGAGTATGCTTACAAATGCAAACTACAATTAGTGACTTCACCTTTGTCTTAAAAACAAACAAAAAACGTTTTTCTGGATTACATTTCTAATAATAATATCGCATTGAATTTTGACCAATAAATTTGAACGAGACAAGGACAAGACTACATAGATAACATTGAAACTACATGCATTGAAAGTATGATTAGATACGTAAACCATATTGCCATAATTTGTATCTGCAAAAAACGTAATATTGACAATCACAACTTTGATTGCGACAATTAACAAATAAAATCAATCAATCAAGTTTTCTTTTCAGCGTATTATACCGATACACTTGCATACTGTCATGAGTTGGTTTTGTTATTCTACTATTTGCCTGTTGTGTATTATGTGTACGCATCTGTTTGAATTAAGAAAGATCAGACTGTCTTTATATATCTGATTATATTAGTGCCTATATAATATAGCTATTAATTACATTATTTTGAGTTTGTTGCACAATCAATGGTTCATTATTACATAGGTACCTACCTAATAGTATTGCGTCATTGAGAAGGATGAATATTAATAATAATTGTTCTCTGCAACTTTGTCTTTGTCTCAAGATAATAAGGTTGTTACTGTAAGCACATTATATCATAAAATCTTGCAATAACGTGTTTTAAAAATGGTAAAATAAGTTCCCTGGGAGTCTTGTGTAGCGATTTGGAAATGTTTGACGGGAACGCTATTATGTTATAATGGAATGAGATATTTTAGTCCCTGTGGAATTGCATATTTGACTGAAATGCACACTGACTTGAAGAGCGTCCAGTTTGGGGTTTGAAGTTGGGTCGTGTGTTGGAAATGTGTATGGAAGACGAATAAAGGACACATACATGATACGCGACCCTCAGAGACGGCCGACGAAGAAAGAAGTTTTGAGACGGGAAAGGAATTTGAGTGTAGAGGAAGGTTAAAGAAGAAAAGCTGAGAGTCAGAAATGTCTAATAGTATTAAAGTATTATTAGTGGTAGAAGTGGCTGCGGGAGTCGAAGAAGAAGACGGCAAAAGTCCAGTGGGGACAGCTGGAGCTATTAAGGAAAGACTGTTGGTGGAGAAATTCAGGGAAAATTCAGGGAATTTCAGGAAATAGTTTAAGATAGTACTAAAGCGCTACTTAAACCGTGTAGCCTGTGGCCAATAGAATTCCAAAGCATAAAAGCATAAATGTCATTTCCCAAAAGGGACTTTCTTTTCCGATGACTGCATTGGATTGGTAGTGAACAAGTAAAGACTTTTCTGCAAAATCACCTAGAAACTCATTCTCTCTTCTTTTCGCTCGGTATTTTGTACACGCTTTTATCTCCTTCATTTTTTAGCACGCCCAAATGCAATGGGCAAGGGAAACATTTAGGTATTTACTTACCACAAAGGCTTTTACAAATGTAACTGTAGTTTGCAATGACAAGGATTAAATATTTGCCATTATAGTGAAATGTTGTGCACAAGATAAACTGCTACTCGCCTCCTCTCTCCTTCCACTACAATGTAATTTAATGTAATACATGTTGTACATGTTGTAAAACTACAAGACATGCTTTGTAAGACACACTGCTCCAAGGGAAAGTTCAAGTCAATAGCACCAGTAAATACACCAGAAGAAACACACATAGTCGCCCTGCTTTACTGCTAATAGTCTTCAGTCTTCAGGAGAACTAAAGGAAAAAACAAAACCTTGGAGTATTGCACAACAGTATATATAAAATACAGAATAGTGCAAACTATCTTTCATTGCTTCCTTCACACAGTTGATATTTTCATATACCTACCATTCGGTAAATCTTCAGTCTTATTAATTATTATCATTTTTTTCCCAATCTGTCTACTACAGCCTTCACTCACACCATTTTTTGAAATGTAATTACTTCAGACAGCATTCCCCTGCAGACTGACGTACGGTATGGTAAAAAACTGAACTTGACATTAGAGGATCTAGCCCAACCCTTCACCCTAGGGTTGGCTTAACCCAATTGGGTTAGGATTGGGTTCGGGTCAAGTAAATAACAAGATCAAAAGGCTGAGCCAAGGTTGGGCTGCATAAAAAAAACGCAAAATTGGGTTGAGCAAAATTTCGTTCGGGCTGGAAAAAATGTTACAAAAGTTCGAACTCAAAAGATACTGTACTCCAGATCAAAAATTAAATCCAGCCGATCTATCACTTTGTATAAAATTAAATACAAAAAATAGTGTTTAAGTTTTGTTATATGCATTCACTGTAACAACCTCTTTAAATATGAGTAAAAGTCACCAGGAGTAGCACGTTAAAAAGCATATTAAATAAAACTCTGCGAAAACAGTTCCTCTAAATCTGGCTTGGGTTGGGTTTCTGGAAATTGGGTCAGGGGTTGGTTGGGGTTAGATAAATGATGGAATCGGAGGGTTAGGGCTGGGTTGGGTTGCCATGTTCGAGTGGGCTGGAAAAAGCCGACCCGCTTGATGCCCTACTAGACATAAAGTTATATTAAATTTATGACTCTATAAAATATTATAGATTAGTATATGCTATACTACTATTTAGGCTTATGTACTATAATAAAATATACGTGCGCGTCACTAACGGAATAAAAATAACCTAAAAAATCGAAATATATTTGCCTATTATAATTCAATTTGTTCATAATTCAAACATGATAATTTTAAGTCACTATTTTACTTGAAAATAACATGCACAACATTTTTAAGTATGTAATGCTCAATAATGCGGGTTCATGCAAATACCAAATGCAATGTCTATTTAATTATCACGATTTTGCCCTTTTCCGACAAAATCCATAACGTGAATATTAAAGTTTGCTTGTCCATCGATTGGTCGTGCGTGCAAATGTCATAAAATACACTCGCGTGTTTCTTCGTCCTTTCCTTCCTTTTAAGCAATGGTGCAGGTGCAAAAGTATGATGTATACAAAAGAGGTCAATATTTTTAGAAGCAATATATGACATCTGGCTCGTGAAACATACTTGAAATGACAATGAAAATATCGATATTCTAAGTTATCTAAGTAATCTTGTAAAATACATAAATATAGTTTTTAACATTTGAAAAGGAAACATTTGAAACGGATATTACATACATTTAGTAAACCATTTTGTTTATAAAATCCGTAAACAATTTTTGGTTTATTACCGAAATCCAAACAATGGCTCTCTAACCATTGCAAAATTCTATGTATACATATTTAAGTAATGATGGCACTTTTAAATACACCGTTTATTATAAATATTGTTATATAATATTAAGTTATGAGAACCATTTTAGGGCAACGAAGATTGCCATTAAACGTAAGGGTTTTGTTGCTGTGAATAACGAAATGACAAATGGTTATTTCATGATAAATCTATCAAGTGCAAATAATTCGCACGCAAGTCTCGCTTATTCATAGAGTCTATTCTATATAACCAATAGCAAATATCTGTCTTTCTCATTGTAGCTAAAAATGTGGAAAATAATTGTTGTAGGTACAACTTTTGAAGACCTTGCTTTACCTTGACTTGACTCTAGGTTGCTAGTTTTTGTATTTATGTGTGCAGAGAGCTGCACGTTTTATGAATCTATATTACAGTTTACAAGCAGAGAGATTAATATTAATAGGTCCTATTGATCTCATCGTGCTTGCATCTTGGCTAACTAGTTTTCTTTTAATGTACGTATCCCGTATCTTTCGAAAATTACGTTCTCCCAGACCAACGAGAGCAAGATAGCACCATAGTCGGTCGTGAGCATTTCTTTATATTTTAGCAATTTTATGTCCAACATAGCAATAATGCAAAGGTAAATAGAGCTTTGAATGGTTTATGTGTGTTATGAATATAATAGGCAATGAAAAAGAACCTTGTGTATAGTTACTTGTAAGATTATAAAAATGTCAGTGGAGATATTGAGATAATTATAGGATGACGCATCGTGTTAAATACATTTCTTTGTAAGCCCTCACCATACCACATACAGAGACGTTTTTACTACATAGAAATTCATCGCAATATTATGAGAATTCTACACCATCGAAAAACCACATTATACAAAACAGGAGTATGGTAAAGCATTCAGAATCATTGAAAAGTTTCTTGGTGTGATATTATTCTCTCTCTCTCTCTCATTGCATTACTCTTACATAATTTACTTCCCTGCATAGGTGTTCTGATTTAAATTGCAGTTTAACTAAAACTGTAACTGTCGTAAGCAATATTAACAAAATATGGTGATATAGTAGTGTATAATACGTTCAGTACTACCGTCAGATGAATAATACTTGCATACAGACACAACTCTGAGAATTCTCGTACCATTACTAAATTCTGAGAAAGAGCATAATATCGGATTGAGAAAGATGTAAGACACTCTGCTGCAGTATGTTCCCCAAACGACCTGTATCGTGAATTTTAACCAAGAAGGATTTACCATTTACTAGACACAGTACAGTACATGTATGAATGTATGTATACACTAGAGACTTAAATATCCTCTGTATTTTGGAACCAAGCAGAAACCGAAACCTAAAAAACCGAAACCGAAATCATATAAAAATTTCGAACTCAACCGAACCGTTACCGAAACCAAACCGAAAAAGGAAACGATATAAAAATTGTCAATTTTAGCTTACTTTTTCTTTATTAATAAAGTTTACGCAATAGCAATTGAATATCTACGCCAATGCTGCATTGTGATGAAGTAGCTTTACAGAAACAATGTCTCACTTGTACTAGAGAGGCAGTTCCAATAGCTATACAATGGATTTGTAGATGAATCAGCCCCAATTTTTAAAACCGAAACGGAATGAGTATGAATCGAAACCGAACTGAAGCCGAAATTATCCCAAAAATTAAGAACCAAAACCGAAAAAACCGTTCGGTTTCTGTTTTTGCGTCTCTAGTATACACTAGTCTAACGTAATACAGAAAAATGCTTTATGGATACATCTCACAACTTCAAAACTATCTACTAATAATATAAAAGAATACTTCTTGCAAGTCATGTGCAATATACATGTTCTCTTTTACTTATTTTTAATATATTTTATAGTACAGCTTCTGTAGTTGCTTAATTCAATACTATGTTCATTTTGACATTGGTCATTAATACAACTAATACATTAAAATTAAATTGAAGGGAATATTTAGCTACATTGGGTAATGTTATAAATGGCGATCTATTTTACCAATAATTGAATTTAAGGATGAGAGTGGTATTAAAAGTATAATAAGTATTGATATTTATTCTGCTGTGCTAAATCTGACTTAAAGAAAAGTAGCCCACTATCTTGGAAAAGAATGTCTGATGAATTTTTGTTGTAAATTTTATATAGAGATAGCCGTAATGGTGGTTGAAGAGGAAGATGAGAGTAAAGTGTAGCTATAAAGCGGAATTGGAAGATTGGGAAGAAATAAATTGTTAGGTATAAAAGATAAGTATTCTAGGAATTTGTTGAATGGATGGGTATTGGATTTATCGGAAGGAGCGCAGTTGTTAAAGAAGCTGTAAATTGTGTAATAAATGAGGAAGGTAGCTCTGAATTTATTCGGGTCAAGTTGCCAAGTGAAAGTAGACTCTGACACATGTCCCATGGCATAATGCGATGCTCTCTCAAAGTACTTTCCGTTCATCCACATTTTCCACATTCTACTCCGCTGCCACCACTAGACACACAGTCTCAGCCCCGCCATGCTGTACGTAAAATACTAAAGACACGTAGGTGGTGGTTGTATTCGAGTGAAAGGTCGTAGTCGTAATGCTCACTCACAATCAGTTACAGTCACTTCCTGTAAAGCAGCTCGAGTTGTGCAATAGTTCATGAGACCGGAATGGAAATGCCAAAGCAAGAGAAATAGACGTTCCATTCACTTACAGACACAACACTCCATTCCAAATAATTCTTTAACAAAATCTGCAACTACTATACGTATTGTATAAGATTAGAAACTACTGGTAGTGGCGATTTAGTATATTATGTAGTATATAATCAAGATATTTCCAACGTTACGGTAGGGCAGAATGGCATAGAGCTATTTTAAAATCATTTTCCAAATTTTCATTTGGATCTAAATTAGATCCAAATAATAAGTTTTAAAATATCGCAATGATACTCAGATAATGAAAAGTTGGATGTAATTTAGATCCAAATGAAAAAGCGACAAATTATTATTAAAAAGCTCCATCCATACAAGGCTTATCTGTAACGTTGGAAATAGCTTGGTGTATAACATTAATAGGTACATTTTGCATTTTGGTATATATATATAGGTATGTAGCATCTTCTACTAATTTAATCATATGTATGTGCGCCAAAATCCGTTTGCTCTAAACCACCAACCACCACCATTCGCATTCTTCGCATTCATTGGACTTTAGAAAATTAAGAAACATACCTGATATGAAATAATTCACGTTCACGAACCATCCATCCACTGACTAGTACAATTGACCGTAGTAAATCGTAAAATTGTCTTGGCATTTCTCGATTGACGTCGAGACAATTTTATTTCTATAATCATTCGAAAGATGATCGTATAAGTCGTTAATCTGGCAGAAACCTCTAATACAGCAATGGTAATGACAGAAAACAATTACATGTTAATGAATGCGTACATTAAAATGATCTTCATATATCGAGCCATGCTTCTTCACTTCATGGAAACTTTCATCCGTACTCCATGTTATGCAGCATAACCTATTCAGGACAATATTATTTAAAAAAGTAAATAAAAGTTATACTATTCAATACATCTACACATGTATATTATTATGTAGGTGCTTTCAAGCACACGTCATTCGATTTCAAAGACCTACAATAACAAGGTACTTATAGATACATATCTAAGAGTTTTCGGAAGTTGAATAAAATGAGTGCATTATACTACTTGGTAGACTTGATACTAGTAGTGCTACTACTACCATATCCCATTCATGACTATTGGTAGTATTTAGGTAAATGCCAGATGCTATGCCGAAATCCTAATAGTGTCGGAATGAAATTCTCTATTAGTGTGGCATTTGGTGTAGGCTGCATTGCAGAATGTATAAATATTTACTGCATTTAACGTATGATGACAGATGCTACATGCAAACAATCAGTTCCATGCCCTGCATACAACACATAAAATGGATTTGCTGCTTAGATTAAATTTTTTACTGAATAACACTAAATTAATATATCAGGTAGGACAATTGATTATGCATTTAGTACATTTAACATAAATTATTTAATTAACTTGTTTATTCAAAAATTTATTATCAGGATCTCTAAAAAATAATTTAAAATGTGACAGAGCCTTTCTCTTACATACTAAATTGTCCCATTACAATAATTCATTGCTATTATAAAGGAAAACAGCTAAGGTTAAAAAAAGGCAATTTCTGAAAAACCCTATATCAAAAATAAAACTTAGTATTGATTTAAATTCATTCACTATTGCAGCCTAGGCAATTATTTAATTTTAATTTTGTCACTATTAAGGCGTCTGAATTTGAATAATACACTTATTACAATAATTTCAACTAACAATTACAGCTAACTTATAGAGCGGTGACAATTCTTCCACACCTTACAAAGGGCTTCAAATATTTGAAGCTATCCATAACTAAATTGACTCATTGAAATAAGTAAGCTTTGAAAACAAATTATTACAATTAATGTGATGTAAAATTTTTCAATGCACTCTGCTCTTCTTAGAGTTTATCATGCATACGCATAATACACATGGATAAAATATGCATACAAATAAAATATATCTGCTGACATAAACTATGTACCATATTTGATTGTTCTTCAATGTCGACATAATTTGACTTTGCCTGTTGCTGAACGGACAAATCGAGGAAACAGTCCCTGTTCCTGTGGTGGACGATAAGGACAGTACTTCAAAGTATGAGCATTATCCCCAGTTGACTTACAAATTGGGCAACAAAATTGTCGAAGTACTGGACACGTTACTTTGTGATCCTTTTTTGACATCACATTGTGGGTCAGATACATTTCCGGACTTTCACCATTGCTCTTGCAAAACGCACACCAACCCAGCTTTTTAATCCTAACGTATCCATTTGCTTTCCAATTCGGTTCTGCCAATAAAAAACAGTCACATAATGCACAAACTAAATAAGACAAAAAATATTTTTGTCATCCATGATTCAAGCAAACAAAGCAGAATTTAAAACGAAAAATTTAAAATCACATAAATGAAATTCAAAAAGAAATATTACCCAAATTGTCTTTCATGTCGTTATTTGGCAGCTCCTTAGATGATGATCCTTCTTCAGCATTTTCCGACAAATCTGTTGCCCCGAACTCGTTATTCAACTGTTTCTTGTCAACATTTTTGTTTACTGCAATACGAACTATTTCAAAATCTTCTTCGGAATCGGACTTATCCTCTGTGAGTTCCAAAGGCGGTATATGAACCATGAACAATTCCGTGCAATCTGATTTTTTATAAATGGGATGTAAACGGCCGCTGATGGGACAACGCCAATAATCTGAAGGGTCAATAGTAGGTTTTTCTTTCCTATAGGGCCAAGCATACAAAGTGCGGAATTTCGTCGGATTCATGGCAAATTTTTTACTCGTTTTTGCTAATTTTCAAATGATTCACTCAAGGGAGTCCCGAACGTCAAACTTTTTAAATTATGATTCTTTGTTTTCGGACAGAACCAAAATTTGATCCTGCCAGAGCAATTGATGTGCAGTGAATGATTGATTTCTTCTAGTGCTGCTTAAAACTTTCTTTGTTTTTATGCTTTCAGAGATTTAAAGTCTGCGCATCGTCATTTGGCTAATAAAACTGAACAAAGGTTTTCAAAATGTTTGCATATGGAGGTATTCAAGCATGTCATGTCTATGTATATAAAAATATAAAAATATACGTGTATCAGTCTACTTGGAAGGATACACGCCGTATTATTGTATGTATATTGTGTAGTGTAGATTATAATATTATTATATTATATAGTATGGTGACACCTGGGAGAGACCAGCCTAGAGCTGACAGTACTGTCAATTAAATAAAGTCATCAAATCAGATCAGATCAAATATTATATGCATCTTCCGATTTGGTTAGTGTTGACTGGTGTACGTTGAACAATGTATCAGGGCCGTATCCAGGGTTTGGTTTCGGATGGGGACATCAAGGTAAAAATGTAATTATAAACGAAAATTATCGCGGGCATCGTTAGCGCGATAATTCTTCTTTATAATTAAGCCAAATTGAGCTAAGTTAAGCCAAATTGAGCTAAGTTAAGCCAAATTGAGCTAAGTTAAGCCAAAATCAATCTAAAACGTATTAATTTCGGTTGGAATGAAAAATTCGCTTGAGGACATTTTTGATAAAATAAACTCTTTTTTGAATTTCATGGGCGGGCAAGTGCCTCAGCTCCTAGTTACAACCTTGAATGTGTCCTATTGTATATATTATTATAACATATATTAATATATAAAATAAATAAAATTATGGCGCAACCAGTAACCAGAGAATGTAATTATAATGGAAAGTATTTAAAATGTCAAAATAATTGAATAGCAGTTACTTGATTACTTGTATCAAAAGATGCACGATGAAAATACAGATATGAGAAAGACTTTACAGCATTGTGAGTAGGTAGTAGGTACAATATATATAAACCATATTGCCTTTATTAGTAGCCTCGGCTACTAATATGCAAATCGATGCCAAGAGGAGGTTTATAAGAGAGGGAGGCTTTTATTTAATGTGATCTCACCAAAAACTACACAAAATGGTGTACAGAAAGACGTATAATCTGTGTTCATATTAAGGGTATTTGAATATTCTCGGGCGCTTATGATGGGGGAGTTTATTATTAGAGGGAAACTTTTATCCACAGGAAGTTGCTTCAGAAGGGGGAGGGGGCTACTAATAGGAGGAGACTGCTAATAGGAGAACAGGCTACTAATAGAGACAATATGGTACTAACACTTTTAAATTATACTACACCCGAACTATATAAGAGTATTTATATACGTAGTGCATATCAATACACTTAAATGTGAAGCTAGTACTTCCTAAAATATCATAAAATAAAATATTAATAAACATGCATATATATAATAATATATACATACAACAAGTGTAATGCCAATAACAGTCCAGCCTTTGGAATTGAACCTACTTGTCTCATTGCCTGACTTACGGAAGTATTGTAATTGCATCAAGCAATGGTTCATGAAAATATTTTGTTTCTAACTAACAAAAAAGGTTTTTGAAGTTTCCAAAAATTAAATCCAGTTAACTTGTTTGCAACACACATTGAACTTTAAAATATTATATGTATAAACAATTTGTTAAGGATGTTGAGCAGTTAAAAGGATTGTCGAATATAAAGACACTTTTTGTACATAGTCGACAAATGTGAAATTGATTGCCACTAAATGTCAGGCAGTTAAGATCAAGGGCGTATCTACACATGAATACCACGGGTACGTGTGTACCCCACCCCAGATGCCAGAAAAAAGTGTTTTTTTAAAAAAAATAGCTACCTTTGTACCCTAAAATACCATTTGAGGGCCCTCATTTCAAAATCTTGTCGATATACAGCCTTTGGCTAAGATAGAATGTCCATTGGACTATTCACTATTAAAGACTTGCTGGCGATTGCTTCAAGGGAGTATGTAAAAAGGAGAAGGTAGGTATTTTAAAAAAGACGCATCACATTACATCATAATAAAAAGTTTATACAGTAGTAAATATAACACACAGCTACTGTCAGTTTTTATGGCCATATAACCTAGCCATACAATTGTCCTGCATACAACAATATCACATTATAAACATTGGACTGGACTTTGTATATAACACATTACATTATACATAATAATAATATTATTCTCGACGATTTAAAATCACTTATGTAGGGAATATCCACTTTATTCACCTACGCTGCTGTTAGGTAAATATGCATTCTCACTGTGTGGTGCAAATATATTGGAAGGCTGTGTGGAGCTTCTTGATATCTGTTGTTATTTAGACCAAGTGTAGTTGATTTCTTGCTTGTCTTATCTGTGTGTATCATATACTACCCACTAAATCTATCTTGTTGTGTTTCTGGCTACTACACAACAATATAATATACTACCAGTTAGTTGGTTTATTATATTACTAATACATTGTATGCCATGCTTTACAGCTCATCGTCAATAGACATTACCTCATCAGAAAAAACAAGGCTTTTAAACAACGACAGATTACAGACACAAGACACAATGGAAAAGGAATTCATCATCTGTATATTTAGCACCTTGGCTTCCACTCACTCCATTCTACTAGTACTACCAACAAAGACGCAATAAATAAGGTATACTGCAGTGCAATTATTACCTACTCACTTATGGCATATACAACACACTCAAGTTGAAGATACTCACATTGTGAAACTGTGATACACCGCCCGCATTCTAACACACTCAATATTAACAACCACGGGAAACATTCTACTCACATTAAGGCACTATTCACTTTAAAAATTGCATTATACTGGTCTGAGGCAGTTCAGACTTTATCTTTTTTCAGACAAGGCTGCTAAGTCAAATCATTGCCTTCCAATACACACAAATAATTATACTTAACTCTTACTAATACTTCATTTTGTAATACTAGTACTGGGTGAGGCATTTGTATGCAATTCTTACAGATGTAACCACGTACAACGTATGATTGCTGGATACTGATTGTACACTCACAAAAATATTCAGTTTCATGATAATATTGTTTTTACCCATCATAATATGTGACATGTGTTACTAGTTGTACATATTAAAAATGCACTTGGTATGACTGGAAGGACGATTTAGTTGCAATCAGTAAAACATGAAATATTATGAACAGTAATATATCTATGGGGTCAAAATATTAATTTATGTTATAATATACATTATAGGAATAGTATTGTAATTAGAAAAATATTTTCGATGAAGCATCCTACAATTTCAGTAATTTTAACTACATTAAAAATAAACCATTGCAAAACGACTGCGACTATGGCGCATAGCATTTATTTTAGCTCACCATTATTGTTTGTGTTCTAAGCAATCAGTACCATAATCACTGTTAAAGACATTATATGTTATATATCGATGAATCAGTATATATATGCATATAGATTCACTGTACTCTTCCATGTAACTAAGCAGTTAAAAATCAAATGTCATGAAATAATTGTTCAATGGCAGGGTTGAGCAAGAAACTTGTCTAATTCAAGATACTTTGCTATCTTAGATACTTTGTCTTCGTAAAGGTCGAAGAATATTTTTGCACTTTTAAAGTAACCTCTTTTTGGGGGCGCCAAGAAAGGTGGGGGCCCCTATGCACCCAATAGGTTGCATAGGTGCTATTTACGCCACTGTTTGATTGACGTGATGGACTGACAGACACACAGACAGAACGTTCACGTGTTACTATCTGATGATATTATTTTTCAAGCAGCGTCTTTATGTAATGAAAAAGTGAGACAAACTCAGCATTGAACTTTACTATTTCATCAAAGCATAGTTTCCCAGTGGTAATTAAAATGCTCCGTACATAAAATCTAGGTTTTGTAAATCAAAGGGTATGAAAATAAGTTTCTTGGAAATGAACTTAACTAATTTGGCAGCAAAGCAGTCTTGCATAATCACCTTGTCCTTTTATTTGCAAAATTTTTCTTTTCCTCTTTCATCTTACAAATCTATAAATAAGTTTATTTTTGATCTAGCACATTTAATAAGGATGTAGAGAAAAAGTTTCTTTCACTTCACTATAAGGATGAACATGCATCTCTTCCTCATTTACAGGTATTTAGTATTTCATAGTATTTGGTGGCTTTACCATCTAGTATATATTATTTACATAACAGATTAAATAATATATAGAAATATTTGCAAAGAAATAGCTAAAATTTTTGCAACATTACATAATCCTCTCCTATTCTCTGCACAAGACATCTTTTGATGTTTAACTTTTGCAAAGTTTATTATTTTTGCCACAATGTTTTATTTGACCCGTGCAGGTTGTAAATGATTGCATCACGCTGCTGACTACTACTGTAGTATACATAGAAATATAGCAAACATATATTATAAAAGTGTATATATATTATACAGATAGATACACATAGCGCAATACAAATTTTCACATGTACTCTATAGTATAGCTTGTAGAATTGAAATGAAAGCCTTTACTTTCTTAGAAATGTTCAGTGATGTATGTCGAAACTCTCATCTAGTGATATAAAAAATAGGTAATGCACTAACTACTATACATATGGATATATCATCCTCATTATGTATAACCCTGCTAGAGGCATACTCTCTCTGTGTAAGTAAATACCCGTGGTCGTGGTTTGGAAAAAGAATGCTGGAATGATAATAATATGAAGGTATTGGTGGATGTACAGCGTTTATAATGTAAATGCTCTGGAGAGAAGAAATATAATATAGCATATAGCATATAGTAGTAGTGAAATATCGGCCAGAAGCCAAAGCGAAGTTAATAAAAAAGAAGTTAGTTATATAGGAAAGAAAAAAGGGTTGTGTTATGTCTTAGACTTTAGAGCTGTTGAAGTATTAAAAGCAGGAGAATCACGCAGGCAGCACATTCACATAGAAGTACAAGGAGGCTCGGAGGCAATGAATATATAAATGTAAAAGAAAAGGACAAAATGCATGGAGCTGGAAAAGAAGAGGTCGGATTGTAAGTAAGTACATAATAAAAGGTAGGTATTGGCAACACACACAAACACACAACACACACACATACACAAAACTACAGACTTAACACGAGCAGCTCTAAAATTTGTGTAACATTACATCATCAATTCTTCACTATCCTTCTGGCTTTGGTGGCTAAAGGTTCGCTGCCTTCTCTCCCTGTGCACAGGCCTGTGTGAGTTTGTTTGACTGACTCTGTGTGTGTACATTGTGTGTGCAACTTTAACTGGAAAGACTCTTCTCACATTCACATACATTCACATTCAGTCAGAATCAGTGTGTCTGTGTCCAAGTGCAAGCACAAAGCTCATCTCTCTCCCACAAAACATCATCTGTGCTCCTCTCTTGCATTTGCAGTGCATTTCGACTTGCCTTTGCCTTCATCACACCACACTCCAAATGGACATCCCTTTCGCCTTTACACAACAAACACAAACACACACACACAAAACATTAAAATTATTAGCTAAAGACAAGTTCTGCACATTCATCTGCACTCCAACATACAGCAAAGCAACTCTGAACTCACAATAATCAGTCTCGTCAGTCTTCTGTCATACGTACATTCAAATTTCTATGTGCTCCCTGTATGTGTGCCTACGTCTTGCTGGCTTTGTTGTGTGTCCCAAAGTGTTGGTGACTAATCCTAAATTCCAATAACAAAACTCATGTACATAGACTCAATCTCAATGCTACACATACACTAATACTAATAAAATAACATAAGCAAATGCTAAAATCACTTTTTATTTCCACACACCACTCTCTGTCTCCACTCTCAACCTACAACTCTCAATTCAATCAAGTGTCATACTTAATAACGTTACTTTGTACTCAACATTATCAACTGCACTCAAACACATTTCGATATCTCGCTTTGTGTGTTGTGTGTGTGTCTCTGCTCAATATTTGTTAGGCACATAATGATATTATTTCTCTAATCTCAACTTCACGTGCAACAATATTCAATTTCAATGAACTCATTTTTATTATTGTTAGAGTAGTTGTATATCCAGTAAGATAAAAACTCATTTCTGCTCCTCTCTGCTCTGCACCACACAATTCGACGTAACCAAACGTTTCGTTCCATTCGATTGCCCTCCTCAAAAATTATCAAAACAGTTGAGAATATTGAGAAATACTACTCTGCCTTATTTTCCTCCAGACATAGACAGTGTGCAATAACTAATAATTCGTAATTGGGTCGTACAAATGCAAACAAAAAGGAATCATTTTATACACTGACAAACGGGAAGTTGTTGCTGTAAAACTAGAAGAGACACAAATAATTGTGTGCTAATAATATTGTAACACTGTAATAATTCCATTGCTGTATTATTGTAAAAGTGTGTCAGAAAACTCTTCCGGTTTTGTATTCTTGACTGAATTGCTTGAATAGCAAATCCAGTTGTGCTTTTCCAAAGCAAAGAACAAATCTACCGTTATTGACTGTGTGAAGTGTGTCTATACAACAATTCAAATTGTACTTTCCAATTCATCCTGCCTGTGTCGAAGTATTGATCAATTGATAAGAATAATCAGTTTTAATTCGTATAAAGACCCTGTTGTGAAGACTTGTTTGAATATTTTATCGTATTAATTTGCATTTGTCAGAAGCATAAATAGTAGAAATTGTTGTCGTCATAATAAGAGGACTTAATTATTATTCACAAAAGTTGGGGATTGGTTTAAGCTGCTTCACAGGAATCAGTTCTTCAGGTGAGCTCACTTTTATTATTATTGTTGTTGTTGTATCTAATTTGTATTGTGTATTTAGCATTTGACCATTTGAATATAAATAAATATAAGGTAGTACAAAGCACAACACGTTGAATTATGTTATTAATATTGGGATTCAGAAATAGAAGGAGTGGATTTAATGTGAGCCATGACTGTATTAATCAAGTTTTGTTACACAGACACAGATATACATAGCACGTTATGTAAACACGAGTGGGTTATTTATAGAAATAATCCAGATCTACTTAGACTTTTAGAGCAGCAGAGCAAACAGCTTCTGATCTGCTCTGCCTTCCTGTCCACACCTCCTTAGCCAAATACTCAAACTGAGGGAGTTATATTTACATTATTTCTAAAGGAATATTATAGCCAAATAGCCAATGAATAATGTAATATGACATAATACATTTAATCTTTGTAAGCATAACAGTTAGCATGACACACCACACATGCTTTATATTAATCCATATTCATACAAACTGTAGCTCTGCATTCCATTTTTTAGTGTAGCCATTTGGCATCATAATAATTTGATACAATCTCTATAGCAAGTGATTCAACATACTTCATTTCATATTATGTTTACAGATTTCACTATAAACTGTTGTATAGGTTCAATTAATATTTATACAATATTTTGGTGTGAGTAGTATAGACATTTGTTTATATTAAAATACAAATTGTCCTCTTTCATATTCACAGGCATGTGCATAAAATTTCAAAAGAATTAGCTTATAAACATAAATTTCCATACATAGTGAACATTCTTTATTAAAACTATGCAGTATTATTGAATTACGATATTTGGGTATTACACGCAACTAATGCTAACTAAATATGTACATTGCACATTATATAGATTTATATGAAATCATGCATCATCGTTTGGTTATTTCATTGATTGTGCAGTCGACCCTGTTAAAAGTGTGTTTTATTTGATCATTTTATTTTAATATTAGACAGTATAGTAAGCAGAACGGATTCAATGAAATTCACGACTTATTGGTGAGAACCTACTAAAGCTTTATTTATTTGACATTTTCCACCAAGGAAAAATAATAACTCAAACGAGCTTTATAAAATTCTCAATGTATGTACAAAGGTTCTTGATAATTTTGGTGCGTCATTAATTACTGCAAGTTCCTTGTACACCCTCGAATACTATTATTGAGATTTTATTGGTTGTCCAGTCATATAGGGTCATATATTTGACAATACTTCACATAATTCAGAGTTGTAAATTAAAAATCAGATTTTTTTTTGAAACTGCGTAGGGAAATACAAATACACAAACTATAACTCATGAAGGTACTTAGCTTAAAGTAAAAACACAATTAAATGTATGTAAGCATTAAGCATACATTCTTTTTCTTGTTATAGCTGAAAGCGATTTGCCCTACAAAAATGTTTTTGTCATTATAAACTGTAGTAAACTGTAGAGTTGTGCAAGCTAGAACTAATTTATGTAATCAATATGTGGTGCAGTGTTTTTCATCTAAACCTCTGCTTGCCAAAACAATATACGTACGTAACTTCTCCGATTCAGACGTATTTGCTGGCAGTGTAATCGCTAAGTTATTGGAATTACGTCACAGGCAAAGGCGTATCTACGTATAGGTACCACGGGCACGTGCCTCCCATATTCCACAAAAAAGGGGTTACTTGCGAATTCAGCAGATTTTTTTAACTTAATAAACCCACCAATACCAAGAGTGTTCCAAACTCCGAGTCCGGAATTATAGATACGACCTTTGTTTCAGCAATAACTGAACTGTATCCACCAGATCTAATTTACAAAGTACATAAAATATGTTCTCAAACTCTGAGACAGTCACTACACTCTTCTTGCCAATAATTAATTGCAGTGAATTTCTATTTCTTTTCTGCTTGAAATGTATACCTATAGATACACAACATAAAGCATTTAAGCTTCTTCCTGCGGCAAGGTTTTGTTGGGTGACCTTTATACACAAATAAAACTGATCTAACATCACATGGGGTTGAAAGAGAAGTGAAATCATTATTTTTGTAATGAATAATGATGCACTAGCAGAGTATTTATAGCATATAAACTTTTGTAAAAGCTCTAGGATGTAGGTTTCTTAATGGGTTATTTCATTTTATTGATTTGCTCAAAATTGAGTTTGTGAAAGCCGCACAGGAAATATTTGAAAGAAAACATTCAATTTTTATAAGGTTCGAATTTTAAGAATGTAATACAAGTATTTAAAAAAATGCATTAAAGAATTAAATACCTCAATGGTTTTTGAGCGATATCAACACATTTTTCGAATGCATTAAATAGTTGTTTGATGATTGACGGATTGAGGTATTCCTAGTTTTCTTGAGCATTGTTGTGTAAAAGCTGATAGGGTTAGGTACTCTTGCTATATTTAATGGATTTTAGACTGATGTACACAAATGGTTATCAATACTCTCTTATCCGAGAACTGTGATGACTTGAATTGATAATATCGATAACTTGTACCGTAAATGCATTAGCAGATACCTATGCATGAATAATTCCTGTTTGAGCCAAGAATTACTCACTCCTTTACTATATACATCGTTCGAAGAATGCTAACGGGAAATGTATAAACATCATCAAACACCATGTATAAAGTTACCAGAAAGGGCAAAGGGCTGGGGTTGAGGATGACTGGAAAGGTCAATTCTCGAAATAATTAGAAATATGTATGTATGATCAATAATCAATACTTGTAGTACTATATATCATGTTAACATCATAGGATGCTAATTACTTCCAATGTGATGTGAACAATTTCGTTGTAGAGTTAGCTGTGCATGGGTTGAATAAATAAATACTGATCTACACTAAGATAATAATTATTAAGAAGTTCATCCTCATAGTGACCTTATGTCCCTGCAGTGTGCATATTGCTAGAGAGTAAAAGAGGTATGAAACATGATACGTATTTGATGTTAGGAGACGCTAAGAGATATCAGATTACTTTATTAATGTCATTACTGTTACAAAATGTAATCGTGCACTAAACTAATCACAACCTGATACTAGTAATAAGCAATACGAAGCTACCAGTCTATCAGGGTTGCCAGAAATGGCAAACAAGGTTTTTACAAACATGAGTAAGAACAGCTAGTATACAAATGTTATAAATTCGAAAACACATTCATTCATTCATCCAAATCGTCAATTTATTCTCAACCGTATTAAATATTTCCCCGGATTTATACAGGAAATTTAAGCGCAGAAGTTATTAGACATATTGAATTTGGAATGTCTGGTAATAAAACTAATTATTTCAAACAAAATTATTTGAAAATGGGAATGGAAAAATTCTGATTTGTTATTTTTGACAAATATCACAATATTAAATCATTGAATCATTGCAAAGCGGATAATATAAGGAAGCATGCTTTTGTAATTTTCGTTGAAATAACATGTATTATATTGAAATGTTACTTTTTTTAGGTTGCCTTTATAACTTTAACAGTGCTAAATTAAAGATCATGAATGAGTTGACCGATTGCCCCAATATGTGAACTGAGCCTCACGTTTGACCCTTAGAGCTGCGTGCGTGTACTTTGAACAAAATATAAGTAATTGGCTCTTGAGTTATGGTGCCGACGTAGACAAACAGATATACACAGGGACAAAGTTAGACCATGTAGGAGGCATTTTTGTAAAACATTTAACGATAATTAATCATTAATAGGTAATTAGGATAGATACAAGGTTTGATGAAAGAAAGGTTATTTTTTAATGTGTACTTTTCTTTCTTGAAACATCATGTCGTCGAATTATATTAGGAGATCGAGCCACTCAAATCTTCACAGAGATTCATGTAAAATTTAAAAAAAAACTAGTTATGAATAACAATGTTGAATCTAATTAAATTAATATATCATGCCATCATGAGAATATAATATTATTACCTATAAGTAATAATTAGGCACTTATGATTTATGAGTAATATTCGTATTTTCATTTCTACTTTTCTTGAAGAGGGATATTTTATGCATCTAGGTAATGGATAATTAGGCAGCTTGTTGTCATCACTATAACACTACTAACTTCCATTGAATGTTTTTAGTTGGGAATTGCTAGTAAAATATAGTTGTAATAGTTAAAGAGCGTAAATGGTGTTAGATGGTCGAAGGGGTATAGAAAGTCTGAATTGGCATTAGATTAAAAAGGTTTGGCCTGCCACAGAAAAAAGTAGATATTGACATCGTGTGCATTCATGAACAGTGTCTAGGCATGGCGTGTTCATTTGTGCTGTGTAAATGTACTGATTGTTAGTAGTACTTTTATGTGTGTAAAGTTTAAGTGGAAACTACCAACATGGAAAGATTTAGTTGAAAAGCCTTGCATCAGTTAGTGCTGCCTATTTCAGAATTCTCTACACCTACATTTAGCCTTCCTCGAGATAAAGTTTTTGTTACTAGGCATTATATTGCTATTATACCTCTGAGTGGTACCCAAAGGACATTCAGCGTCGTAATACTAGCACTGTGCACTAGCACCCCTACACCATTCCACTCTTATTCAAAAGTACCTAAGAGACATTCAGCAACTCAAAAATGTTGACATACCTAGTATTATTAGGTATTGCCTCATTATCTATGTAGCTCTATACGTTATTAGCACACGTATATGGCCATTATTATATTATCATTATCTAAAAGCAATTCTCTATTCTTCTATTCTTGTCGTTTTTCCAACCAATTACAAACAGGCCATTCAATTACTAACTACATAGAGACGTATTAATTATTAGTTGGATGCGTTTTTTTAATAATAGTACACATGCAACTCATAAACCATCCATAATAATCGCGATTTAATTTTACAAAAGCTAAAATTAATTGAAATGGTAAGTTGGGAGGAATAAAGCAACACTGCATTATGTATAGATATGTATTGTATGATATGATGCTAACAACTCATGAATTACAAGTAAGGCAAGCAGCACGTGTTAATCACATGAGAGAATTTCTAAAAATCAATCAATACTAAGTGTGCAATTAGAGTCTTTATTTATTTGCATAAATAATAACATAGCTGTGTATATTCTAGAAAAATGCCAGTAGTAAAAGATCAAATACTTTATCTTGGTTTAGGTCTCTAGTGTATTTCTTATTTGTGGCTTTGTGTCGTCATGTTTTAAGTTTGATAGTTGTATTTAAGTTATAAATTATATTTCAGGTACGTAGGCTGTATTGTAACACTGTAAGTATGAGCATGGAGCAGGTACATAAGGAAAGAGCATGGAAGTCAAATATTTACAAGACGAGGCTTATAGTGTTGTTGCAGTTTACTCTGTTGGGAATCAAGTCGGATTAGATTAGCAACGCATGAACTATAAACTGATTTGACGAATATAGGAGTTGTACACAAGTGTATTACGTATTTATTAATCGTTTTGGGAATATGGGAATTGTTGCATCTTCAGAATGTAGAATAAAAGCTGCTTTCCATTCAGTTGTACACCTGTGCCCCTCTTTTACGTATACTGATCCTTCTGCCCATTTTCAATTTTTGTGTGGGCTACCACGTTTATAATTTTCTATTGTGTGTGTGACAATGTTTTCTCGCGTATTAAATACTCTCGTCCCTCACTCTTGACGACTATTATGGGCAAAAATACACGTTTCTCCAAAACTCTGTCGAAGAAATTCTTTGAAAACATGAAAGGAAACCAATCAAAATAATTTTGTACAGTTGACATGTTATATGCATGCATGCACATGTTCAAATGTAATAACAGGGTTTTTGTCGAAAGCGCTTTATGCAGTGCTTTGCAGATTTTAATGCAGCAGGCAACATGTAAATACATGCACGGATGTAATGCACGGGTACAAACCCATCAATTACCTTCAAATTCTAAAGCTAACTCCATTCCATTAAATGGCCAGAAATGCTTTCTGTTTAAAGTAACCATACGTTCGGTTCTAATAATAAATTAGATTTTCGCAAAAATAAACATGCGTTTAATGCAACATGATTTTTTCGTTCAGTGGATCATGAGGTCATTAATACGTTGTCCTTGGTGTGCCTACCAAAAAATACCCGAAAAAAACATTCATACATGTATGATTTATCTTTTTGTAACTACAAAGGAAAAAATTCATGTTGTAGGTACATATACAAAAAAAAATGTGTGAATAAGGCACGGTGTATTATTCAAAGTTTTATTAGCTCGTATATAGAAAATAGTAATGAACTATTCTGCCTTTAATTTATTTCGACAATACATTTTGCATATAAAATTAAATTATTCCTCTCTACTATGAAATAAGAATTATATTAACTTATTGTCATTGTTCAGCTTTGGCGTAGTATATTCCTCTCGTTGAAAAAGTGAAGAAGTGTTCTATAATATGTTCACTCAATTTTCTTAGTAGGAGAGACGGAGTGTAGAAGTAAATGTAAAAAATAATAATTCCTAATGACAAAGCAGAAATTGCGGGGCCAATTAGCGACCTACGCATTTGCCGTAATTAGTGCTACATAAATTATATTGTCTAATAGCTTTGCCCCTCATTTTGTGCACTGCGTGTGTCTCGGAAAGTGACATCACTATGTTATCAGCACAGTGTCACTAAACGGGTGTGGGAATCTTATCCACGAATTGCGACATTAGCTCATACAATGCAATAGCCATCAGCTTTTGTAAAACAATTCCTTTCACTAAGCATTTTCATAGTAATGTACTACATTTATTTGTACAATTTATAGCAGAAGGGACGTATCCACTACCGGTGCTGAGGGTGCTTAAGCATCCCCAAATTATTTAAGCTTAAATTAAACACTAGATATTATTATTGTTCCCTTTTTAATCGCATCTACAATAAATCCAGATTATTTAGAATTACTCAGAATGACAATTTTTTATCTATTTTTGGATCACAAGGTTAAATATTTCAATTTTTTGTATCTTCATTTGTACATATTCTAATGCTAAGCACACACCATTCCGATATTCTGGATACAATAGAAGCATACTAAAATTAATTAATGGTGCATACTAAAATGTAAAAGGATCAAAGATAGGTTTTTAAACTTTATAATATGGTTTTTTTGCCAACTAATGTAATTTATATTATCAAATCAAACAAAATGATTTATCCTCCTTTTGAGACAGTTATAATAAGAAGCGCCAGTGTAATGATCTATTTTCATTATTATTATAAAGAAAGTAGAAGTAGTTCTTGTCTCCGATCAGTGAGTGGCAATTGAAAATGGAATGTAATTTCCACTGTGCATAAAATGCCAATGACTTTCATATTGACGTGCTTCATAAAACGTGACACCACACAAACATTTCTTGAAATAAACATTTTTTTCTGTAGCTTTTTCTTCGTGCGATTTTTGGTGTACTTTGTACAATTTCTTATCCAAAAAAAACTTTTTACAAATTTTACACGTAAACGTCATTGAGTTTTTCTGAGCCAATTTGCTTGAAGCCTTTAGAAAAGATGCTGAACAGTTTTTATTCAGAAACTCGTCATCAGCAATAACACAGTTTCCTAGGGTGTCAGCAAGGTGTTTTCTTCTGTTATGAATAATAAGAGCTGTTGCTGTTGCTTTGACCATTGTGTTGCATTTGAGACATAAGCGTAGTTCCTCCTTATTAGATGGGTGTTTTGTCCTTATGTGATTTCGAAACCCGAATTTCTTCTCAAAATCTTTCTCACAACACCTAATTGACGAAATTTTTATTTTGAAAGCCAGTTCCTCGCCTTCATGGTTTTGAGTGCACCTGCTACTACCCGGTTGAACAGAATATGAATCCGATATGTTTGCCTCATTGTTTGTTGTAGTTGAACTGACTGGAAAGACATTATTAATTGGCTATTTTCAATTTTGTCATTTAATGAAGTATTGTAAGCTTAAACATTATGTGAGTAATTGGAAGAAATATTTAAAACTATTACAAGTGTGTTTCACCGGCTTTTCCTCGTCATCACAACTTCGGGGCTGTAAACTCTGTTTTCGTAGCTTAGACGTCATTATTTTGCACCTAGACAACACAATGACAATAATAACAAATATTAATGACTTAGTAACTTATCAATCAGAAATTACTGGTGAAGGTTGAAATTGTGGTTGTCTTTTCTTTCATATTATAATAATTCTCTTTTAGCAGGGAGGGGGAGGAATGACAATTTCCTGCTGTTTTATTTTAGTTTCTGTTTACTGTTCCTAGCTTGATATTATGTTGTATAATGTATTCCAATTTGTTGTCATCATTGTTGACATGTTTGTTGAAACCCTTACCAAATAGTCAATTGACCTTCACTCTGTATATTTTCCTTCTCTCGGGGCAATGTTAGATTTGAAACGGGTTGGAGATTTATAAGTAAACGAGGATATTAGAGCCAGGTCTAAAAGTTGTGCCGTTCCCAACTCTGAAAAGAATACATTTACATAAAATGAAGCCTAATTGTTACTCTTATTTGATTTTAAACTCTTATACAATGATAATTAAAGCAGATTTTTTATACCTCTTTGCTGTATTAAAAATTCTAAACACACTTCAATTGACGCTTGTAGTTGTTAGGTTATAACTTGATTAGTAAATCTGAGAATACTGTACGTAATGCCAACGGATATTATCAATTATTATACTCTTGAAATAATATATTTTTTAATAATAATAAGAATTTTTTGCAGAATTGCTAAAATGAATATAATATTGTGCTGCAGGCGAAGTTTCTAAATTAGCCGAGTCATCTTTAAGCGCTGACGTTGACGTTCATGTCTAAGATGCAGAACGAATCAAGCGAAAGATTTCATAGTTGAACATTAACATACATATACGTAAAGATAAAACAAGAATATAACAGAGTGTAATGCAGCTATGCAGCTTGACTTGTAACATTTGATAGTAACACATGCCCAGTACATGAACGTAGCTTACTGGCACATCCTCAAATTCAATGGTAAACAAAAAATGGAATAAAATTTTCCATATTGACGCATTCATCGAATCTAATGGATGGGTCTGGCTAGTCTGCGTATGTAGGCAATTTATATTCAATGCCTATTCAACTTACAACTTATGTAAATTTAGGATGTGAGTTTGTGTTGCACATGTATTTGTATGTCTTGAGCTGAAGCGACATTATGTTAACGTGTTAGGAATCAATTCAGCTCATTATCGCCATAAGCCATAAAATATTCCAATTATAGCAGCAGCAGCAGAAGCAACGAGGAAAACAATTTACATAAAATTTTATCACCATCTTTCATTTATTTATCTATGTACCTTTCCTTTACTTTAACATTAAAAGAAAATAGAATATTAAAAATAATATGTCCTGTCGTAGTTATTCTTTGTTCGTCCGCAGTTGTGTGGTTTATGAGCCACAGACAAAAGTAACGTTGATTTCCATTACATTTACACACAAAATTCATCTTTATTCTTATTGACAGAACATAGACAGAAGCTGTAAGTGTCTTATATTTAATATGCCATTAAATCCTGATGGGTATTGGCTGTACTGAAACACACATGATATTATTTTACTTGTGTACTCTATCCCTCTAAGAAAGAACTCGTTTAGCTTAAGCTGCATGGAGCTTCACTTGATTTAATTGTTAAATAGGATATTATTTTCCATACACTCTGTGTCAGCTAAATACATTAGGTACGTTGTATTCTTGATAAAGTTACGTAGGAATTATTGTTGTTTGTGAAACTTGTATTGTTACTTAAGTCATTATTGAAGTGGAATCGTTGTGGTAACGTTAGTCATTCTCATTCATGCTGTGTGTTGTTGACGTCAAGGATGAAGGAATTGCAATAATATTTTTTTAATCTACACCTGTGCGTGATTTCTGTTGTAGAATGAATGACTAATGTCGTATACGAGCTTTAGTGTTCTTACTGATAACACGCGGTCTCGTCACATCATGAAATCGTTGCACAAAGTCTAAGTTATATATAATGTTGTTATTTGTGATTAAATATTTGTAGTGTTGTGTCAAGTACAAATTTACAACTAGGGAAATTACATAGAGTAGTAACTATATCAGCCATTATTAACCGGGAAGTGTTTTTGATTAGAATGACTACACGGTTCTCGGCAGATTTATTTTGTGCATAAAAGTGTAGTTTTATATTAGTTAACTAAGTGAACATTGAACATAGAGTGTGATGATCTCTGCCCACACAGTTTTGATTTGCTACAACGGAATAAAATAAAGCAAAAAGTAATTATTCGCAGTGCATTATTTTGTGTTTACAGTTCATGATTGTGTTGAAGTGTAGGTTCAGTACAGTGAACTAGATTTGATTTTACGGACACAACACAACAGTTAGTACACCCTCTCGCCCACTCGTAGTGGAATTTAATGAGTTTTCTGTACGAATCTCCTTTTCCAGATGGAATAGTGTAGGAAGTTATATTGTTGAGAACACGGTGAAACGAGGTGGTTGCAGTGTTTGAAATCATTTGCAACCAGAATACTTTAATTCTCTGAGGAAAACAACGTAGAGTTCTCAAAGAACAAAAAGAAAGGATCAAATATTATCAGAATTTACATACAACATACGAAAACACACAAAAGTAAAGGTTCTCTAAAAACCAACCAATATGAGACTTGTACCCAAGAAAAAGTCTTCTAGTACTAAAACTAGCACGAGGAAAAATGGAGTCTTCTCAAAATGGTATCAAAGGATTTCTCTGTGTGTTATTATTATTATCATACAAGCATATTTAGTATTCACTAAGCAGCCTCAATTACATGCTATGAGACTAAACGTCCACTTTTTCCACTCTCGAACCCAATTCCGCATATTTATATTGAATATTATTTCCTGTGTAATAACTTGGCTAATACATTATATGGTTATGTTATAACATAACACACTCCAGTCCACTATGTCCGATATTGTAAATAAAATTCCAATGGCTCTATTGCAGCTCACAATCCTATTTGACACTTAAAATGACC
>JAQFYB010001232.1:0-35222 GCA_034694085.1 Pogonognathellus longicornis
GTGTGTTTTGTACTTTTCGTGAATGGATGCGACGAGGAATAATAATTTTGTCACACAATTTTGACAGTTAAAGATGGCATTGTTACTATCTGTATAGTTGTTGCAGTGCTGTACTGCAATATTTTTCTATTTACTTATTTCGACATGGATCCACACAATACTGTACAATTATAGCTTATATTGCCAAACATGTTTTTTAATCTTGATTGTAGTAAGTATAGTGCAGAAACACATCTAGTATTGTGACAAGAATTATTTTCAAAGCGTTGAAACCGAAATAATTCATTAATTTGTCTTGTTCTATTTTCCCAACTCTATTTGAACCAATTGTTGTTGTTAGAGACATTCATTCTAAGTAATGATTAGAGAAGTTTCTTACATTTCTAATCTGGGTATAAACAGTCTAAGCTGAACTAAACCAATAATAAGTACATACACAACAAGTACAGATAAATTACATTAAAACAGCAATAGAACGCTTCTCTGAGCTCCCGCAGTATTTGCACACGCACATACAACAAAAGTTTTGTGATGCAAATGGAAAGCAACGGTGAAATAAAATTAAATGACTCCATTCGTCATTTGGAAGGACGACGGGAAAAGAGACACTAGTAGTCAGCTCACGTCGAGGAATATATGGAAAGAAGAAGCGGAAGGAAAAAGATCCAATTTATTTCCCACATAGAACATAGTAGTTCCCATTCGCATTCGCAACAACAATTTTCTTAATCCTCACACATACACCGAGTTCCACAACAGTACATTTAACAAGGTGTATGCAAAACAACATCTAAATACATAGTTCTTGCAATGTTAATCTGATTTTCCTGTTCTGTTCATTTTCCTTTCTTTGATCACGACCATTTCATTATTTCATCAAGAAGATGAGACATTCGGAGACTTAACAAGTTGTCATTGCATCCCATGAAACCCCAGACATACACTTTTACCAATTACCAGTAACAAACCCAAGTACACGTTTGCATTTAATTTTAAAGAGGAATTCTTCCGCTTTGCATCTGTGCTATAACGTATTGCCTCGTCAACTATTCTTCCTTGTTTCCATTCTTCCGTTCAAATCTCTCCATGTTAAATCTTTCCACTGTATAGGATGAAGGATGTATACCTAAGTATAGCATTAACACGTATTGCAGTGTGCAGGGCATTATTTAAGATGTGTCATTATCTCAAAGGCAAGGCAAAGGGATTATACCTGCGCTAAAAGTAAAATAGTGAATAATGTACCACACCATGTATTATGTATACCTAATAATATTCCACAGTGTGTATTTAATGGTATTAACATTACATTACCTCTATGTAGTATTTATTTACTACTGCACATTACTTATAAACTCACCTACCTACCTGTCAGAATTCCTTGAAAATCCGTTTGATTTAATGATCATTAAATTAAGTAAGGAGCTGAATTCTTCTCTCGCTCTTATATGTAGTGTATGTATGTAGTGTACAAACAAACACACAGTTTAACTTTGATTCCCTGTCTCAAAGTCAAACAGACGTTAAGGCAAAAGGCAAAAACAGAGTTAAACAGCTAGTAGTTACGCTATTGCTTGCTGCGATTATATAAATAATGTACAGAGTGGTGTGTAATGTGCAACTGCACCATGCATATGGATGGATGACCGCAGCAGCAGCAGTGATACGATATATAGTTATAGTTTTTCACATTACATAATATTATGAGTCTCTGTACAGATTTCGACGTTCTTCCGGGCCTTTTCCTTGTTTATAAACTGTAATAGGATTGTAAATAGCAATAAAAAGACAGCTACTACTAGCATTATCGCACAACACAGTTTTGCTTTGCTACAGTTGACTCTCACTCTTTGACTTGAGCCGTATCTTATAATTTGCAACTTGTCACTGGAAAAGTTCACACCTTTGGACTCATTCTCTATGGTATCTGACCCTGTCTGCTTTTCTTCACGCAAAAAATCCTCCTTCGAACGCTCAACAAGTCAGAACGAATCAAGAGTCAAGGTAAATTATACACAAGTCAAGTTGAGACATTTATTTCTTCAGGACTCTAATCCTCTCCTACGTAAGTTTCCTAAACATCCTTAACAATCATAATGGTAACTAACAATATTACAAGAGTAGTTACACTGTACACAGCAAAATGATTGGCTTGCCATGTTTTCTTCCTTCCTTTTTGTCTGTCATGATTGAAAAACGACTCTACGCGTTTTTCATTTTCGTTTCCAGCTAAAGATACAGTAAATTGGAGGTTAAAACTCGTACACACAGATAGAGAGAAAAAGTGTTTTGCTAACACAGGTTAAAACCAAGATTGCTCATGGTCGGTCGTCTGAGTGAGTTTGATTTTTTAAATTTTTTGAAAGCTAGGATGAGATTATACTTACTAATAATATAGAGTAAAATGAATCCATGTGTACTGTGTATTTACTACTATGTAAAACTTTTCTTATAGTTAAACTGAATACCTTTAGTCTCTTCCGTACACCTTGAAATTTTTCAATCTCTCTGAAATGTTATTCTAGCGTAAAACCAAATGGTGTTTTTAACCTGTCGCTTATTCTCTCTGTGTGGAACCAATATACCTACATTACATGCCTACACCATACAAGGAGAGTGTATTATATTATAATGCAATAGTTATGTGCACTCAAGGCAATAAATTCAAAAATGCAAAGAGAGTCACACACAGAAAACACAATCTCAACCGTGCTATTACATCATATATCCCAAGATATTTCAATAAATATTGCATTTTTATGTGTACAAAGTGTACACATGTAGATTACACACTGCAATACACCATTTCCAATCCATTAGCATTTCAAATTTCAAACGCAGCAGTTCAAGTTCACTGTGTAATAATACATTAAAGGATGAGCAGAGCAGAAGGGTTTAAACACACAAGATATATACTACACAATACAGAAGTACCTTCACACAAAAAATATCAATTGATGCCTGCACCTTGAATAATGACAGATTGAAAACGGAAGAAAGACGAGGAAAGAGACAATTGAAATGATAGGAACATCATTATTATCCTCATCATCTTCATCATCATTATCGTAATAGAGTTCAATAGCATCATCAAATGGAGCGAAAGATCCTCACTCACAGACACAGACACACATCAACCCCAAAAGTCAGATGAGAGCGAGACAACCAAAAGTCAAGTAAATCATTTGCTCTTTGCAGTTTACTTGTGTGTAAACGCAATAGCACAGTCACAGTGTAATAAAAGATACAGCATGTCCATACAAACGTAACGTAGTTTTAACATTTAACTAACAAAAGCTCTAAAAAAATGCTCAGGTTTATTACTATCATCCACTTTCACCTTTTGCATTTCAAGAGTCAACCTTAAGCCGTGGAAAAACACAAGAGGAACATCTTTGTAGAATGTAGGTATCTCTGATGTAGTACATTAGATTTTATAATAGTAGCCCTTCCTTTCAACTTCAACGATAATAAAATTGAGAAATTTTAATTTACTATCATGTAAGTTGTAAGTGAACACACGCTTGTATGTAGGTAAATGATTTATAGGTATATTACGAAGAGAGAATGCTTTTTGCTCCTTGTATTTATTTACTATGTGCTCATCTCCCATACAGGAAATTACTTGGCCAATTTAAATCAATTTCAAACATTTTCTTTTATCAAGGTGTATGACTACACTAATACTGCTAGTAAATAAATGTGCACTTGAACTTTGCCATGCCTATCCCAATTTCATTACTTGTACAGTTCGTCTTTTCATTTTACTTTTATTTTATATTCATCCCACACACCCCTTTTGCCATTACGGCTATTACATGCACAAACAGTCCACAACAACCACCACTTACAAATACAACACAAAAATGAATCAACACTTTCCATGATTTATTTATTCCTTGTGTGTGTTTTACTAATCATAAAGTGAATTCGAGCTTAGTTCCCGTTTCAAATCAAGTCCAAGTTCAATTTAATTTCAGTTGGGATAAAAAACGTGTAGTGAATCTAGTGAATGAGATAATCTTACAGTTTAATCTGCGGGTTTGCAAAAGGATTCATGTGTGCAAACTTAATTTACATACTATACTTTTTTTTTCTTGGTACATACAGAGTGTAAAAATATCATCATGTAATTTCTTTCGTCTTCTAAGAACAGCTTAGTTTAGCTACTTAAAGAATGCATTTTTATTAGATTTTATCGTGGGCGATGACAGAATTGGCTAAATGAAAGTTCTAAAACGACTTTCTAAAAATGTAAAATTTAACTCGTGTAACAAATACTTGTAGTAATAATAATACCATAGTAAATTGCTTCTAATTCCGAATTAAGTTGCTTCTAAAGTTGGTCATGTGAACCTTAATCTCACAGACCGTTAATACTAAAAATAGTAAACTTTTCTCTTTTAATATTAGTGAGGTAGTTCAACACTAAATTATAAAGCATTTAATTTTCAGCCAGCACAAATCAATTTTGAGCAATTTCAAAAAGAAATTACATGTTTTACAGACAACTAAACTGTATAGGTATATAGTACGTCACACATAGTAGTAAAGAACAGCGATGATGGCACAATTAACACTGCTGTAAAAATACTACATGATGTAAGTATACAAGGAATAATGGCACCTGTAATTCTGTTTGTATTAGTATTTATTTATAATTTTATAACACACCCATTAATTGCAATTACAAAAGATATTACATAGGTATGTATTTTTTAATATTAATATAGAAAGTAGAGTTGGGAACGGGCTTAATTTTTGCACCCTTACACGAATGTGCCCATTTTTCTACTTATAAATCGGGAACCCGACTCCAACCCTTTTTAATCTGTTCAATTAATGTCAGAAAACGAATGAAATCTATTAGGCATTGAATAGTAAAGCATTCCTAAAAAGTAAAATATTTCACGTCCTAGTGACATTTTGTTTTGATTTGCTAACCTCAACCAAATTTCGGGTTCGGACAGAATAGGAATTCCCTTACCGTTCGCTTGTGTAGTAGATATTAAGGCAGATTGCAGATTACAATTCTATTTTTAGATAAATTGGAATTATAATTAAATTAAAAATGCTGTACTGTGTACGCAGTACGCTACTAGTACGCGTACTGTGTTGTTACATGTTTCGTAATAAGTTACTGCATCTGTTGATGATGATTAAAAAAATGTTACTGTAAATATTTTACTACCAATAATACTAATAATTCAATTTATATGAGCAGATTCAGCAGATGTTTATCTGCATTGTACATTCATTGGTTTCGTCTCATAATTTTCCCAGCGGTAGAACCAGCAGCAGCTGCGGTATATTATCAAATTCACAACTGCATTCTGCTTAGCTATTCTTAAATTTTCATTATCTTTAAGTAGAATGCACCTCTTTAGTACTAATTGGCAAACGGTTTAATAATGCACAGAAAATATTTGCAATGAAACATGTAACATCTCTATCACTTTGGTTCATACACAAGACTTAGTATTGCTACCCCACAAAATAGACTCGAGTCTAGACAAGATTTTGCATATAGAATATCACCTCTGTGTATTGCTGATAGCTCTTCTGTTCGATTCGCATTGTTGAAAATCTGTTTATTTGTTTATTTATGATCGAAACGGTATCCACACCTCAAGAACCACTGTGATATTGTAATGCAAAATATTATCACTCCTCTCGAATACCTGTAACACTGTAGCTGGTAAATACCTACCTACTCTCACATGACAGCACCGGACATAATCGTAATGTATTGGCTAGTTCACAAATAAAAGTATTTCCTTATAGCTTCGTAACAAGTAAATGAACATTTCGGAAATATTATATCAGTAGGTATTTTCTTTCCGTTCAATCTTACTTATGTAGTTTGTTTACAGTTTACATTTGTGTGTTTAGTTTCGGATACTTATAGTATCATGATAGCAATACGTTATACAGTTTATCTTTGATTCAATCATGCTTGTCAGAGATATTGAAGAGATACAGTGCATACGTAAATTTTTAAGCGAAGCAATATTTATTTCTGACAATGCGATACAGACATACAGATAATATTATACTGTACCTATAAAACTTTGCAGTTCGCATTATGTATTTTAAACAGTTAAATGTATTTAGCCTACACTAAACTTTTGTTAAGAAAGAAATAAGAAAATTGATGTTAACTTTGTTCTTAAAATGGTAACCTTAAATACAATCCTTGTAAGGATGAAAACATATCGCTTTTACACCCAACCTTACACTTATAGAAAACAAAAACAGCTGCATTGACTTTTAAAAAGACACGACGTTTCCAGTATTTGACTGTCATTCTTCTGAATCTCGTTTCTTGCAACAAGCAAGATCATCTTTAATTTTTGACCTACAGTAGATACAAAACTGAGATGTGGGCTTTTTTATAGTAATGATTGTGCATGTTAAATTTAAATGTATGAAAAAGCAACATTGCTTTGTAGGAAAGGGACGTGTTTGACTAATGTGGAAATCAGAATACTCACTTAAGTGATGTAAGCAAAGTTAGTAAGTAAAGTAGTAAATGAACTATCTAAGTAAGCAAACACACTTTTTATTTATTGTATTGTAAATTTATACTACACAGCTCATATAGGCTGCAGGGTCCTCCTTTTATCGAATAATAGTTTCAGAGCGATAAAGTTTAATTTTAAAAACGAGGACAGAGAAGGTGCCTTTGTATTTTGTATACATAGAGATAAGGTAAGGCAGTAGTGCTTGCCTAGTAATACTGAATGAAAAGAATGGATCTATTTATATAGGAGGGTGATGGGCGACCCAACTTTTCCATATGCAATCAAATTATTTCGACTCTTGTTCAAAGTTAATCCTTTTTCAGAGCTATAGAACATTACTCAAGAAAGAGCAAAGTGCGAAAACATTGCATTTGCACATCTTTTCTACTGTAAACTCTTTCCACCCACATATACAATCTAACAGTGACTTGAGTTTTTGAAGCAAAAAAGAGGTACTACATTATATTAAAGCAACATCCTTTCAGTACACACGTTAACGCATTAAACTGATTTTACGTGAAACACTGTAACTTCTATATTTGGTTGTGTACTATATACCCCACCATACATTTACTTGTAAAAGTGTACACACGATACAAAGGCTTACATGCTAAAGGTTAACTTACTAACAATGAACAAAAGGTTTACTTTTATATTTAGGTAAGAATAAAGTCAATGCACAAACATACATATATGGAAGAATCAATTCAAAAACCAAGACGTGATATTGTACAAGTGCAGCTAATATTACACGGGATGTTGGGACGTTAGAGTTAAGACTAGAGCAAAACGCATGTATTTATTTATATATACGAAGCTAGAAGCTATGTATGTGACTATTCTTTGACACAGAACAAAACGAGAAAAACAATGACAAGGACGAGACGCTGTGCCTATTGAGTACATTCGGTCACTGTCTCCGTAGAATGCACTACAAAATAATTGAAGGCAATGCCAAATACGAGATGAACGTCTTCACTCACTCGGTTTCCTCCATTATTCCTTCACACATACACACACTAACTAACCACATACATATACATACCTCTCTCTCAATCTTCAGAGTTGAGACAGCTACCTACCTACTTGCTATAGTAAGGATGCGGAGAAAAAGAACCGTTTTGTGATTTGATCCTACAGCAAAGTATCGCATTCTTCATTGAATTGTTAGAGATACTCACTCATCATCTAACATGGAATGCATTATTATTAACAACTCACTTAAACCTACCTACCAATACATACTACTAGATTTAGACTACATCCCAATGTATAAGGCATGCCTACAAGACATTCTACTTCTTAAGGCACTATATTATGCTTCTAAACTAACTAGGTAATGTAAGTAACATTTAATTCTATTATAGTGTAGTATAAGTTACTAACTACCATTCATAATGCGAATTTGCATAGAAGTATAGTTGAAAGAGTTATTATTATGTGTAACAGGAGTAATAGTATCGTATAGATAGCAATGGTTGCAAAGAGTGAAGAGGGAACATATTTAACACCTGTACTGGCATCATGCAAATGTAAAATATCAGTAGGACTACAAACGGAATCTATGTGTACACAGTACACACCTTCATGCATCGTCTCCTCCACTCCACACAACAACCTAAGTACTTATATTCACAATTGCAGAATGCAAACTGAATGAACACATCTTCGTCTCATCATATCTTTAGTACATTACAACTCTAGACCTACATCATATTACATTATAAGCTTCATTCTTAACTTTCTTACTAAAATATGCAGAAAGCTCTTTTAGCTACAAATGCTGACGACAAAACGAAAACACTTTACACTATACAGTATTCTATTCTCATCAATCAACGAATGTACAGATACTTCTCAGTATACTTACCATTTTACCATTATGTATCTTCAACTCCCTAAATACCTTTTTCTCAAGAATATTCATGATGTATTAATTATACTACCGCATACTAGACACATGTAAATATTTTGACACTTTTCTTAACAATTCCTTCGTGAGATGAAACTATTAAAGAACTAAAATAACGTGTTGTACAGTATATAATAAGTTTAAGCTATATAATATTTACTATTTCCCATTTGAAGTTGAACCATCTTATAATTATGTTACACACTGTACTATAGAACACCTTTTTGCGAAATAACATGCGAATAGTGTAGTTAGAGTTTAACTTATATAAAGAGCAACGTTCAATGACGATTACAGAATGATCAAAAAGAACTAGAGACCCATATTCAACGAACCCGTACCATTCCATTGTTTACTTTTCAAATTCTTCTTGGTATGCCTGCGTTGTTGTTCACAGTAGATTGTAGTAACCTACTATAAATACAAACAGACAAAAACCATGAGATGCTATTGCGTATACGACACCACACCGCAGAGTTGCATTATATTTTGGCTTGAAACACACATAAACAACTATAAGAGCACAACCATACTTTTGAGTTTAAACCCAATATTCAACCCGTTTCGTTAAAAAAACTTAGCTACCTTCCTTACCTTTTCTGGTACAATCACCACCACTATACGTGTGTCGTTGCAATCATGAATTATGATGTACTACGTACATTGCTACATTCCATTCTCGCAGCAAAAACTATGTGAGTTTGTTGGTGATAGGTATAGAAGGCAGATGAGGTAGAGTAAGTAGGTACAGGTACTATAATATTACAGTGCGTAAATCTGTTGTCACTCCCAAACCACCGAATTACATTTGAGAACTATTTCTTTTCCATAGAGCTTCGTCAGCAGCATCATCATTGTAAAAGTAAACACTAAAACAAATCATTCACCTACCCACAAAAGTTAACGTATTCTGTCTTCTTCTGCGTAAAACAAAACGAGTTACGCGTTATTGCCACAAACTACATTGTCAACTCTATATGATACTTTGCTTTCCAATGATTTTTTCGAATTAGATTACTACCAAGTAGCTTCCTGTAAACCACAACAACAACAGTTTGCTCCTTGTATAATTTTCATACAACTACGACGTAACAGCAGGAGATTTTTTAACACAATTTGTTTTTCTAAAGCAGAGTACATTTCGGAGTAAGTAAATACAGTTCGTTAGGTACTCAATAAATTGTAGTTTTGGGAATTTGGTCACCAAACTAGCGTTATAATTCTGATTAGGTATATAATATTATGTAAGACTCAAGCAGTGGGTAATGGGGTTAGATTTTAAACGGAAAAAAATAATTTTACGCGTAGAACAAATCCCCAGGTATAAAATATCCCTGCTTTTATGTATTATTATACCATTAGATAATAGGTAAACACAAAATGTACCAGAAAGACCTACATAATAGAGATTGCTCAAAATAAAATGTTCACTGCAAATCAAAATTCGTGTCTATATACTTATATAAACCAGCGTTGCACAAACTGAGTAATATTATGTAACGATGTGTTAACATTTAATTTATAGGTACGTAATAAAATACTATGCAAAATTTGTAACTACCTATGTAACTAATAAAGCAAGAATAACTTTTTATGTAGTAGTAACTCATCAATCACAGATTTACATACAGAGAATGGGATTTGCACGTTCACGCATAGAGGCTAAAGCAATTCAATTACCAGTATTAAGTATATATGTTGGTGTACTGTGTATTTCTATTGGTATTCAGATTTTATCGGTATGTACCCATCTGTTGATGATTTGATAGGGGTTGAAGGAGTGTGGAAAAGTCTGAGAACAGAAACGGAGCAGATGACAGGGTGTTGAGCGAGTATATAAAATATTAACGATGTTGATAATAAAAATAGTAATAATGTGATCTGGTAATATCGAAGAGTGAAACAAATACATATGAAGTAGGATGACATGAGAAAAATGGTTACATAAAAAGAAGTTGGAAAGAAATCTAACGCTGCTGTTGCTCTAATGCTTTTCTTTGAATGAACATTTCAGCAATCGTGGTTAGCCGTTGCGAGTGCAGTGGCTCATTCAGCAGCTACCGAAACGAATCATCAACTTCCTATCGGAGATGATTCAAAGCCGACCAAGTACCATTACTACCCTCATAACCAGCATTTGTATCTTCTTCCAGAGTGTGCCACACAGCAGGTTCGTATCTTTTAACAATAATCTCATCATTATCTTCATCATCGCCATCACAAGGTAACACACACACATAATAACACAACAAAACACAACAACAATGCAATGAAAGAAAACCCTCAAGTCAGTGAGTCAGTCAGTCAGCGAGACAGACACTCTCTGTGTAATAAATAAATCAAAGCAAATCAAATCCGTAAGTATTTCGTCTTAATTTTTAACTTGTTCACTTTACTTATCGTATTATGACTTGTTCTTCACACTTTTGACTTTACACAACTACTCGTCTAACGAGTTGTACAATTGTGCATTGTGTACCTGAATTACAGTGTGTAAAGCATAACAATAATATTATAAAGTCAAAGCAGGTCTTCTTTTATTCATATACGAGAACCTATACAACCTACCCTACCTAAGTAATGTGAGTAGGTAGCTACAGGTACTCCTGCATAGAAAAAACACATTCATATCTATGTGAATCATTATTAGAAGCAAAACTATCGTATTATTGAATTAAATATTTACAATAGAATGAGAAATAAAATAAATGTAGTAGCAGAAGGTGGATTAGGTACTACAATAAATTCTCATTGTTGCGAGATTGTTATATATAGAGATTCATCTGGTGCTGTGTAGAAAATCTTACTTTTCCGTTTAACAATGAAATAAATTATAATGCTAGTTAAAGAATTATAGAATAGTTATATTACAGCAATCCTAGCACGTTGTAAAGGAACAATAACAAAGAAATCTGGTCAGATTTATTTGCCTAACATGTGTAAACATTTTTTGTTGAGCGAGCAGAAGAGTAAATCTTTAGGTCACTAGTTAGATTCTTGTTCATTTGTGCAAATACAAATATCTACAATGTATGTCTGTATGTCTTTCCTAAGTTATCACGTACATACACAAAAATAACTGCAGAAACTACAGTTTTCTCAATAATATCATCAACAACGCAAGCTATCTCCACTCTCCACACACAAACAGAGATGCGAACGAGCCAACGGTAAAAATAAATATTTCAAACGTGTTGTTCTACATTCATTGCGCATTGCAGTCACTGTGCAATGTGCATACAACTTTTTCCACGTACTAAGAAGTTAGATTCATTGAAACAAATTAATGAATTGTGCGTAAGAAAGTTAGACGGGTGTATGTAAGCAACTTTTTAGACTTCTACTTAATTAAGAAGCTGAATTATTTACGAATTTACTAATGGAACTAACTCTACCGATGAGATGAGTCATTACATTACAATACAATTATACATGCCTGCCTATTTATATACAGAAAATCATGCACTTTATACACACAATACATATTTCTGTATATACAATTAAGGTATTATACTATCCATCTGAGAGATCAGATGCTACCGTAATTTTTCACGCTAACCCCATGTATGTGCATTTATGCTTATAAATTATAATTTATATGTTAATTATTGAACTTAAAAACAATCCAAGCAAATATTGAATCATTGATAAGAACATATTTTACTTAATTATAAATGAAAAAGAAATCTCTATTTTTGGTTCACAGGTTTGCAGTGCGGTGTATCTGCGTTTGAACTACAGTCAGCCATTGTGTGCCTGTCCAAATTTTCATGAGCCTTGTTCTGTCAGCACGCGAACAGATGACAGGCATACAATACCTTTGGTAACTGGATCCCAATCTCAGGTACCTTTATACAAATATTTTGTTCTTTACTCGTCGCATTTACAGATAGGTACACTAAAATGTCAATTTACATTAACAAATTAAGAAATACATTTATAAGACTGATTAATTTATAGATACATTAATGTAAACACTTTTTGAAAGTTAATGTTTTTTAAATCAACATTTGTTGCAAATACATTAATGAAGTCAATCTTCTTTTGGTTGCAATGAACAAATCACTATAAATCGTTCAATACCACCAAATGCACGGCACAATTCACTCAAAGGTGATGGTTATACCAGAAATAATGCTCACATATCTACACACCAAGGCACTGACACCACCTAACCTGAGCAATTAAACTTGTGTGCATGAATTACTACGAAAGTGTTTAGGTACATAGAATTTAAAACTAGGACTCTTGTGACATAAACTAAGTCAGATTCAATCAATCACGACAAATCTAAATCGAAGTGTACCGAATAACCTGGAAAGTCAACTCCGAATCAGAAAAGTCATTATAAATGCATACTAGGACGTAGAATACAAAAGAAAATGTCAAGAAAGACGAGAATGTTGCAGTGCTTGGCACCTGTCTGTGCAACAAAGATTGCATTTCATGTTCTTCTCTAAGTGTAGCATCAACAAATACATCTAGTATATATCTCAACATTCCGTTGACATACAGCATAGGTATGCTTTATAGAATGTAATATTATTGTAAATTGTTAAATTTTTTCTTGTGGACGAATTGAGGGACGTGGATGGACGTTAGCCCCGTGAAGCTTTGCTTTGCTCAGTTTGTTAAACTGTGTTGAATTGAATAATATTTGATATATTATATACACTAAAGAGTTATCGAGATGATGTTAAAGCATGTCAGATGGCACATTTTCACCATTATGGCATCGTTATGTACTTATTGTGCTGTGTCATGGTAAAGTAACACTATATTTAACATGCATACCAATTTTTATTGTCAAGCTTGAATGAATCAACAAGTCAAGTATAGTCTCATTCTGATTAAATGGCCCATGACCTTCTCACCAAAACGGTACGCTACTCACACCTCAATTATACATCTCTTTGTCCTCATTACTCATCAACAAGATCTTCATCCCGCTCTCCCCCATATTCCAAATCGTCTTTTCCTTCATCTTTTCGATCCACAAACTTAAATAACTCGCTCAGACCCTAAAACTATACCACCACTGTCTTTGTAGCATTTTTAAGATTTTTTTATTACTGTGAGATTTGAATAAGACCGTGATGAGCTTGAACGCGATTACGTAATAACAAGTCTGTCAGTCTCTGTTGTAAAAAACATCTTTCCTTATAGCTTCTGAAGTTGGTTCAACCATAAACCTACAAATCTGTGTTGGTTTCTTCTTTCAGTTCTTTCAGTCATTCTTTATAAAAAACAGGAGTCCATTGTTTTAAGTTAATAAACTGTAGCAAAAACGAGCACACTGTGTGCAACTTAAAAGATGAAATCAAAATTGGCATTCGTCGAAATGGGAACTCAGTGTCAGTAGTGAGGTAATCTTAAATCTCACCTGTTTCAACAAACCAAATGATATTCTAAATTCCTGAGTTGTAAAAAGAACGAAGAGCAATGGCATGTCTGTTTAATAATGGCACAGTCGTTTGTATCCCTATAATTCTGAATTAGCTTTATATTATACACACATGAATAAAAAGCGCCAAGTGAGCATCTCTACTATATATACATACACAATGCTACCTAATTTCCTCTGCCAATAAAATTTATTATCTTATAGCATGATGTTATACTTTATATTCTTATCTGTAGAAAGATGCACTCTGTCGATTTAAAATGAGGTCAAATGCGATTATCAAATTATACAACTACTCCAAATCTTCTATTATATAATCATTTTAATTATTCCGAGAATATTTTTATACAAGTATAATTTTTAAAGGGGCAATCAAAAATTGGTACCTCTTGATGTTGGTATACCTATCTATTTACATATACCTAGCTACTAGGTGGTATTGTATGCTTGTTTTTTACTATGAGCGTTAAATAATTTGCCTTTTACACGCTTACATATTTGTATAGATATTATTAGCGAATCTTTAGTATTATTGTTGTTATCAGCACTTTCCGTTAGCTTATTTATTACAACCGTAAGAGTTAAGTCAGGAGTGTATTTGGTTTTAAGGAGAAACGATAAATTGATAAAGACATGAACAAAGTAGTTATTGAACACGACAAAACTATTAAAACATTTATGTACATTGATTTGGGTTATCAAGTTAGATTCATACGCTTAACTTATTGTTAGCAATTATGAAATTTTATTTAAAAAGATACTTGGATACTTACAACTTACTACGGTTAGCTAATAATCAGCATCACCCATATGCCAATAATATATCTAGATTATTTTTTTAATCAGCAAGTATGATCTGATAGTCTCCACCAGATTGAGGAATATGTTGAGGAATTCTAATTCTTACCAAATTCCAAATACATGAAATTTTTGTTAAAGAAAAACTATCTGTATAAATTCTGACGAAAAATGTATTTTTAAAACTACAAGATTTAATGGTTAGGTATTAAATAGTACATACAATGTACACAACACAACATTATCCTTTTACAAACCTTTTTAATGTTGTAACAAGTTGTAAGTATAATTATTCATCTTACCTTGGCTCCCCAAATGCACAATTATTCTTCTTACACTTACTAATAACGGTATAAATTATCCGTACTGAACTGCAATGCCTAATAGTTTGCGTTTGTCAGTATAAGAAACAATATTACAGCCTATAAAGTTTATACATGAGTTGTTACATGTAAGTACTTGCACTTGTAGGCTATAGCACTATTGCATTGTAGCAATTGCAGATATATTAGATGAGTATCAGTGTGTATGTTATGGTTTTCAATTTCTTTGATTTTAGTTTGGAGATTAGATACAGATATACAAATAATGTTCTTAGTGTGACACAATCCGATTAAGTTGACTACTGTGTTCAATTGATTTCGATTGAAATGTCCTCTATACAGTTGCTATACAGAATATATAAATACTCTGGATATTTCGCTAACTCTTTTTTATCTACTACTCACTCACGCAATGCTGCAATACACAATTGCAGTTGTGTGGAGTAAAAGAGAATGGTAATTCACCACTGAAAAGTAGCACCTACAAATCTTTCAGTCGATCGAACTAAAATGGCTTCTGTTTTCTACGTCATTTCACAATGAATGTTAGTAGAGTGCTATTTAGCTTACAGCACTCATTAGACTTAAGAATAAACATTTGGTTGTTCGATTTCTGTCTTGAATCTTAAGTAAGTACTCTTATTTCAATACAGAGATAGTAACCCCGTGGAGTTAGTGTTTATTTATTTACATTATGGTTACTACGTGGCATATTTTTACACATGATGCTTCAATACCCATTAGTTCTTTAGTTCAAGAAATCAACAGATGCCATTGTTATTTTAAAATTGTTTATTGTTTCTCGTATCGTGCACAAAAATTCTTCCCTATAGATGTAATAAAAATGAAATGGGATCCAGGAATCATAAATAATGAAACGAGCTGAAAAGTCGACTATAACGTAGGTATTTCTTGACACGACAAATAGGTTATAATACCACGCTATGTATTCCGACACAGTAAGTTGTTGTGACGCATATTGATTTCTAATTAGAGAAACACTTTATAAAACATTCATTGCTTTTATACAACCATCATAAACTCTGTACTTAATGCATAGAGAGTATAGAGTTTGTGATGAAACAATACAACTCGCATTCAGTCTACATTAAATTATATCATTCTACTCAAAAAACTACTCTTATACATTACAGATAAACATCTCATTAAAAGTCATCAATTTTGCTCTACACAAGATAAATTAAAAGTTCATAGCTTTAACTAACAAATCCACCCACCACTGTTACATACACACCTAGTATGTGCAGTCCATCTATGAATGTAGGAATGTCAGGAGCCAGTACTTACAGTAAATATTAAACTCACATTTTTGAAAATTAAACTGGCCAGTGAAGCTTTTACAATATTGAGTGTGGATTTTACGAATTTAAGCTCTTTTTAAGTAGTACACTACTTTAGATGTTTGTAATAAGTACAGTGGACAAATCCGGGCACAGCCCCTAATTTTTTGCATTCATTCTTTGGTGTAAGTTTTGCACAAAACCTCTATATCTTATCATGCAATCAACAAATTAATGTTTTGTATACAAGTGTGGATGATATTGTCTCATTCAAGCAACTGTAAATTCATTGCTTAGCTTTTTGTCTCGTGTTGTTCAGTCATCGAATATTACTTCATATTCCTGTATACGTATGCAGCATTTACATGCACATTTTTTATTAAAGAACTAAAAATTGATTTTTTTTAAACTTCAACCATTCATGTATTTAATATTGTATGTACACATAGATATAATATAGTGCTTATGCACTTACACAGGGTAAGGAAATACATGTAATGAAAATAACAATAGTGGTACACTTAAACTGAACATACTCCTATATAAATACAGTATATAAAGTACACGAGAGCAATTCAAATATATACAAATTATAACTGGCAAATCACTTAATTCGTGATTTTGTGAGAGTCTCAAGACAAAACACATGGTACTTTGCATTGTTATGTCACAGCGAACTGAAAAATGTGTACGTTCCGTTCATTATGTTGATAACAAACACAAAGCACGGTGTGTTTCGGTACTGTGCTGTGTGCTACCAGCAAACATTGGCACTCATGTTAACTTATTACTTGTACTAATCAACTAATTGCTGACAACACGTACGTACAGATATATAGAGAAAAGACCCTCCCACACACTCTTGCCAGTACACTGCCAAGATGTTATCAATTCATGCCGTACTACGAGTACGAACTGCCATATGAATGAGTGAAGCACTTAATTGCACATTCCTTAATCGTTGCCGTGTAACACTTTGATACAATCGACTACCTACAGAGATTTCTACACCGATTTAATTCTTATCCTCCTAAACTTCAAACTTACTTTAGCTCAAAAAACTTCTTACGCCAACAGGATTCAGTAAATAAGAAATTCCCCACATTTCGTACGGTGAAAACCTTCGTAATGCAACAATTTAACAACTCTGTTTAAAACAAAACTCTTGAAGTTACTAGATAATCTGAACATCATCATATTTAACAAAATACCTTCTAGTTAGAGCTCTACCATGGGAAATAGCTAATTAATTATTAAATGCCCATATTTTAAATGTAGATTCACGTTCAAGATAAGAATATAATAAATGATTCTTCGTATAAGTAAGCATCAAAATGGAAAGCAGCATCTATATACGTAACTACTTTACTTACTTATAATTAATTGAGTATGGGCAAATTACATTGGCAAACTTCCTTAGTTAACGATTGTGAAAATCACATTCTTTTGTACAGCTAAATCAGTGCATTGTATTTCCCGTATTTCCTTTACAATGTCAGGTTATGTCAATATGAATTAATATTCTATTTTCAAACAAATCTTATAGAATGACTTTATTTGGTTGGGTATTGCATACATACGTGTGCTTGAATTATGGAGTATTTACTACGAGGGTACAGTAAAAATATTTGCACGTTAATTTTACCTTCTTTGTTTTTCACGATTGAATGAATTTACATTTTAAATACTAATGAGTGTCAGATTGTTATTACTGCCTCCATGCGGAGATTCAAATTTTAATAATGATAAGACGGGACTAATCGAGGCATAGTTAGATTTTAGCACAATGAGATGCTTTATTACCATTACCGACGATACCACACGCAAATTTCACCACTAAATGACGCACTAAAGCGAATGACTCTCTGTACGTGCAGAATGCGACAATACTAGTATACATTTAAAACGGTGCTTGTTTGCATTTTGCAGGTACAGTTTTGTCTCTGTGTTTCGACTACCACGCTGCTCTTACCACCCGCTGTGTCATTACTTTAACTTTATACCTACAAATGGAATTTTGTATATAATTTATTTCTGTGGGTGTGAGTTGCGTAACATAATAGATATGCAACAAACTTAATTTTGTATTAATGACATTTTACGTTTAGCACAGTCGTAGCAAGTAATTTTTTAATTGTGTGACAGAGTGAGAGTCATGAATTATATTATCTTCAAAACTCAGAGAAGATTCTACTCCATATTTTCTCAACGTTTGCCAACACCTTTATTAAACTGTGGAAGGTTTCTGGTGTATCCGGATTACTGTAATTTAATATATATTTTACGACAACCTTAAAATACACACGCACGACAAGTAATGTGTGTGCTAAACATTTAAAGTAACAAAGCATTTTAAATTTAAATGTTTTATATAATATTATGCTATACTTATACTACTGGTATATGTAGTCATTTAAAAAATAGTGTTATATCGCTATTTACACTTTACACATTCCAAGATTTACTCAACATATTCTATACGTATACATAGTAAGAAGTGCTCTCCATTCGTATATTTTTAAGGACATAGAACACATAAATAAAAATGCGAAACACACAAACATACACGATGCAGTTAGCAAGTAAAACTAAACTACTAGCGTTTTGTATAGCTATAAAATGAGTATTGTACGCTGTATGCATTCGGTGTGTTGTTGTGTGGGTAGGTTAGTGTACCTTCAAAACTCAAAAGACGGCTTTGTACATGAATTCAATGCTTTGCTGTTCTAAATAAGACTAATCTAATACTTATATACATACTATACGCTTTTAACTAACACGAATAGGTACACAATATATATAAATACACGCCACGCCTAATGTAGTATCAGCATTGAAACAGATCCCTCTTGCAAGTAGTGAAACAACGGAACAGCGCATAAAATACAGCTACCATTAACAATAATGACGGGGTATCTGCACTTGCATGGAAGTAGATTGCAATAAAGGATTTTATCCGCAAAGTTAGCTCTCAAAGCAGCACAGCATTCACAAAAGATAGAATAGTATGTATACGTACAAAATACTGTCCACGACAAAACTTTTCTTCAACATTCAATTCAAAAATGTATTCTAATATTTATGAGGTTAAATTGCAGACACCCCTTATCACTTATTGATATACGATACCGATTAAATACAACATAGTGAAAGAAATGTTCTATGAATGAAAATGTATTTGTATCTGTATCACAAATACAACGTAAATTATGTTAGTATTCGGACTATAATAATTTTGTATCTACAATATACAGATGTTTTAAAATTATTGACAGCAAATTCAGTTATTTTGAAATGTAATATCTACTATCCAAAATCAGGAAATACGAAATTCTTAACAATTCCTTTTGTCTTCGGTCTGGGGTTTTAAATTTCCATGTTTATTTCCTCAAAATGCATTATGCATCAAAATTCGCAGAAAAATGCTCTACTAGTCTTACACCTCTCGTTTTTGGTAGACTTGATTACAACTAAAATGCACCTCTTTTCATTAGCCAGAGAGAATTGTACGGTTTCATTCAATGTTTCATCATGCCTTAAAAAGCAGTACACCGCAATAATTAATTGTACGCAACTGTTGAAGAAGCGAACACGAGCTAATAATACTTTAATTATTAGCCATATAAAGAAAAGCGAGTTTATCAGACAGAAAATACGGTACTTCACTATGCACCTATCTATTTGTACACCATTCCATTAACAGATAAATAATGTATTCAAGCAACCGAAAAATAGTGTGAGATGCAATTCCTCTTGAAATAAAAACGTTTCCAATTTACCGACAAACAAAACAGCGATGAAGCGTAACGCTAGTTTCTTAACCTACCTCTACCTCCTACTGTTTCTCCTAATAGACAAGATGTATCTTCATGTGCACACTTTTTGTGGCAGCCTTTGCATATATATTTACTATATATGCTTTATACTTGTACAGGCGATTACTTAAGATTACTTATTTATCTTCTTTGCACCTTGTGATGTGAATACAAAGATGTTTACGGATATTTCCTAAATGGTGAAGTGACTTCATTCGTATTGCATCCTACCTTTTAAGGTGTTGCAGTTATTTACATTAGAGAGGGCTATATATGGCTTCAACCACCAAGAATCTTACATTTTCCTTCAAAATAATTTAAAAAATTACTAAAATATAAATACTAAGTCCATTCATGTGTCTACAAAGGAGTATCTCGTATATTATGCAATTCGCTAATATTGATGTTCATTTGGAAGTAGAAGGAACATTTCTTTTGTAGTAATAGATTACAATGACAACAATATTAAGATAAAGGGGGAAGATGCTATTTAAGGTCATTTAGTAAGAAACAAGACCATAACAAACAGCTCAACAGTTATTGTGTAAAAATGTATTATTATTATTAAGTAATGAGAATGACAAGAAGCTCATTTTTGAAACAGCGGTTGTCCAAATTCCAAAATAGTCTGCACGCCTATATTCTGTACAACTAATGTAATGAACACGCCTCGTCTGCGTAAAATGATGCGTTTCTTTACCTTTTGTCTTGGTTTTACGTGAGGCAAGTTAAGTCTCCGTCTCAAGTTAATAACAAAGTAACATTGCATTGTTTACCTGTAATATTATCTGTATTACTACTTACAAATTCTATATTACGCCATTTACAGACCAGACACAGAGTTTTTATAACGATTTAATGACAATGTAGTTACTACATAAAAATAAATTATTGACTGCAGTTTTTCAGCGTTTACAGTAGTACAAATAGTATATTCGCATATAAAATTTAAAACTGCATTAACATTTACGTGTCAAGTATGGAATGAGCAAGTGTACGATGTGTACGCACAGTGCGATGAGCTCCACAGTTTCAACTGAACTCAAATTATTATAGGTACCTAAAGTACAATGCGTTACGCTTTAGTGCTCGCACACTGGTTTTATAAAGTATTTTTTAAGAGAGATTATATTATGCAGTTTACATATAAGCATTTTGCATGTTTTTACACACCTATCGTTTTATAAACGTGGGTGAGTTTTTGTCATCTCAAATAATATTTTAAGTTATAACAGCTCTCACTCAGAAATTGAAGTAAGGTATACTACAATACATACAGATACCTATATTATATAGAAGGTGCTTCTGCTCAAAACCATTCTTTAGTATTCTAACAATCTCAAACCAGAATATAATTGTATGAGTATGATACATTGATGCATACATTTTACACGCAAATAGAAATACACGATACATTGTATTTATATAGGTATACGCTTCACTACTTTACATGATAAAATGAAATCATTTTATAAATGACAAAAACGAAAGACTGTTTTTAAACCTTCTAGATATCTCGCGTTAGCTTGTACGGAGTGAGGAAATTGTTAATTTAAATGCAATATCAAGTTTATCTTTTGTAGAGACAAAGAAACTCGCATAACGTTATAAACCAATAAAAGAAATTCCCATTCAACTTTCCTTGTAAACTACATAGATAAAGCCGTGTACATCGTGGCAAATATGATAACTTAATAATGTATGCAAAGATTATACCGCTAGATATGTTTCTTACTCACACTTTGCTAAATTGACTGTAGAAGACTCTCAATTAGGCTTATACTTATTTTATGCGCACAGCACAACACCTGCTAAATCGCAAATTACAGTACACCCATAATGTAAACTATTGCTTTTTTATGCTTTCTGGATTCTAATTAGCAATTAGATTGTGCCGTGTTGTGTTGATCTTGTCGCACCGCACTTAAGCCACGGAAAAATGAATACAGACGAGTACCTATTGCACCTATACGAGTTTTGTATTGAAAAAATGTCTACATATTTACACTAGTAGTCTAAGACCAGTGTATGAGTTATTCACACGGAATGATAAGCTTTGAAAACATTTTTCAATGCGTGCTTTCTTTTTTAAATCTTTTAAACACATTCACACACATGTGCAGGTTTTTATGTACTTCAAGTAGGAGAGACAACCTCATACCGTTTTGTTGTGGCACATAGCTGATAACAGTTGTTTTACGATTTGTCGAGAGTGAAACGCGTGATTGATTGAAAGAATGTGCAAGAGTAGTTTTACATTTACAATTGTGTGCATCTAAAGTGTATCTACACTAGAAATAGCAAAAGTACAGTAAGAGATGTTAAATGAAATGAGACTCTCTCTCTCTGAAAAGTTGTTTTCTACTATATGCATACACAAACGTTAATTTCCAATGTTATGGTTGAATGTAGTCAATGAAACCATTAAAATTGTGTTACTGCAATTGAAATACTATTTATGTGTTCCACAAACAGGTGTTAACTCTTGTGAAAACATGTGAACCCACTCATGAAGTAAGAGAATGTCGAGCTCCAAAGGATTGGTCTATTCTGGCTTTACAAAACAGTCGAACGGGAAAAGCCCACTATTTGGTCATTTGTAGATGTCCGTCCCCCGGATATTTGGGCAAGTTTTATATTAGAAAACACACGACAAAAATTATCATGTGCAAAAATTACAAACTAATCATTTAATGACTTTAAGGATGCCTTCGTATTCACATAACGTTTCACGTAATATCATTGATGCGTGTGCATACAAGCAGGAACTATTTAACATTTTATTCTTGCAACCAAATAAAGGAAAACATCACTGAAATAAAATGTCAATGCAATTTCTGAATAAAATGTATAACATATTTCAACATTTAGAGGGTCCGATTGCCCATAGTCAGCCTGCCTATGCAAGAGTTCCTGGAATTAGAGTTTACGGAATGACCTGTGTTCGAGCTCCAAGTAGACTGGGAAGGAATCGAGCATGGGATGCGTTTACAACGTCTCAACCTACAACTACCACAAAAGTCGAACAACCAAGTAAGTCAAATATTTAAAACGAGTTACACCCCAGAATTTAAATTAATCTATAAAAATATGAGAATTTTATTTCTAAATCTCATCTAATTACAAAATTCTATTAATGGTTCGTTGGATGGGTACGGTATTAATTAGCATACTTTTTTGACGTCTTTACAGAAGGCCCAAACCCAGCTTTCCCTTGGCATCGACTCAAGTCTCTGCTTCAGTCAGCAGGATTGATTTCCTGAACTAAATGACTGTTACATTAAATTGTCTGCATTTCAACACAAAAATCCTACACTAGATAGAATCCATCAAAAGCGATGAGGTTTTAGCTACCATATAGTCGGATATAAGTTGTCTTGTCGTCACCCAAACAATATTTACATTATGTCTACACAATAGAAATGCTGAATGTTCATCTCACAACGTACCTACTTAGCTACTATTGTTATTGTTACTACTACCCTAATTAACGTACATTTATTGCATGATGTTGCATAACTTTAAATGAAATGTGTATTGTGTACATGCGTACATTTATACGTGTGTACTATTATTGTACTACCAAATCTTCAAGAATAATGTGATTCGGTAAAAAATAGGTGCCTCACCTCATTTGAGAAAACTAGTAAGAACAAATGCAGGCGTTTGAAATGGTAAAAAATAACACTTTTTGTTGTGCTAATAATATTACCATAGCTGTTATTTTCTTCAATAGTCTACCCGTTCTTGTAAATATTTACTACTACTATACAACTAAAAGAATGAATGTTGAGATATTGAGATTGTCCATAGTCGTGTGTTCGTGCGAGTGCCTTTTATACCTCAAGTGTGAAACGGTTAAAAAATCATTTACTACTTTACTAACACCACCGTTCTCTTTGAAATAAGTTAATTCCTGTTTTATTTTGTATTTTTTGCAAAAAATCCACATTTTTGCCAACATCTTTAGAAATACAAACTACAAAGTACGGATGTAGTTGTAGTTGTAGTTCAGTTTTGCTGTGAGAATTTGTCATTTAAAGAAACAAATGCAATCACAGTATGGCGTATGTAAACGTAAAATTAGTACTGTCACCAACATCAGGATTTTTGATTATGAATCTCTTATTACTAAGGTTTGCCATTATATTATTTAAAAATGTGGGTAAAAACTCCTTCAAAAGTCGAGTTCACATTAATTTGTCCTAGGAGTGACTTTGTATGGAAAAACACTACCGGGAAGTTGTATTTACAGTGTAAAAGACGATAATGATATTTCTTAACAATGCTAATGCGACACGTGCGGAGAGACGGCTGGTATAAACATACAACTCTTATTTCCTTGTACAAAATAGGTTTTATTCATTTGCAGTTTCTAATTAAATGAGTGTAGTACACATCCCTGCATAGCGCATTTATTCATGTGCATATGAAAAAACTAAATCATGTAAAAGTAAAGTTGTTATGCGTATTGTATTGTGTACAAAGTTAGTTTTTAGTAGTTTCAGTTTGGATTTCGTTCGCTATGTTGTTTTTAATTTTAAGATTGCGTCCACTATACTACCATTTGTAATTAGGTACGTAGTTATTTTTAATGCACTTAGGTGGGTAAGGTATATTACTAAATATAAGCACAACGCTGCGTACTCACTCATAATTTTAGAAATTACACAATGTTCAGTTAAATAACTAGACTGTCTGTTGATTCGAACTGTTGATATTATGTTTCTGTTGCTAAAATATTCTGTTATTTGTTTGTTGAATTGATTTTGTTTTTAGATATGTATTAATGAGTAAATATACACGTGATGGTTAACTAATATGTACTAATAATGGTTGGAATGCTACACATAATAAAAATATGATGTTGATATTTGCTGATGTAATCTTATTCTTAAATTCTTTAAATAATAAATATGACAATAAGTAACAGTCATTACTAGCTTAACGAGAAACTCTATAATACATGTTGGTGTGTTGGGTGAATGTATAATAGAAATGAAAGTAATTACATGTAAAAGCAAAAATGCATCAAAAATATCATAACGATTGTTCTTACCTAATACTTCGCTGTTAACTTGAATGCTGCAAGAATACATTGCTACCATCAGTCTTTGAGGTTGTGCTTGAAACGCTTTGCGACAAGTTTCTTTCACTGCAGACATAATTTGTCCAGAGAAGGGTCCAAAAGGTTGATGAACATCACTGGACATCTCATCCTCCTGTTCTAATGTCCAGTCTTCAACAATGAATGCTACTCCCATCATTGGTTCTTCACACAACGGACCTGCTAACGTTGCCATTTGAAAACCATTAACAAAATTGCTGTCAAAATTGTATAATGGGTTGTCATCTGCTTCCATACTGCATCCAAAACTTTGAAGGTCACTTTCCACAGGCCATACACAACCTCTTTGATGATTTTTTACTTCATTAATCAGAACATTCGGCCCAACTCTCTTCGGGCCAAAACACCATATTTTATCTACAGTCTTTGGATCCCACCCTCCTTCTTTAAAAGCACTGTATAAATTTTTCCTAAGTTCTTTGACTTCCGATAGCATTGTTTCAGAAAGTGTTGTGGACCCTCTTTCATTCTTTTTTGCAACATTATCATTATCTGTGATAGCTCTTAAAGTTTCCGTAGACTTTTCTAAAATCTTCGTCACTTCTTCTGGCAATGGAGCTGCTCGAATTTTAATTGTGCACTTTCTGTTTGCTGTATTTTGCACAATTAATGTATCTGTATTCGTTTTCGTATCATTATTGTCCGATTTGTTAGCACTTGATATTTGTTGAGTATCGATGATTTCATTTACCATATCAATCTTCGGAGGTTTTACAATAGTTTCTCTAAACGGAACGATTGGTTTGGAGACACTAATCTCAATTTTAGCAAACCTACAATAAAAACAATTATCATTTTTCTTGCAAAACAATTGCCATAAACAAAATCATTTTCGTTTTCATATTCATTTATTAAAGCTAAAAAGAACAAACCTTTCTTTTAAATCATCTAGACATCTTTCAAGGTGAACTTCACCTGCTGTTACTAATACGTGCTCTCCAGTTTCTTGAACTAAAATTTGTACACAAGGATCTGCTTGGTTAAGAAGTTTGAGACCCCTAGTTAAAGCTGTTAGGTCAGATGTATGAACAGGCTCCAATGCGACTCTAAGAATAGGAACGGCTGCAAAATTGAGATCTGTGAAAGGTGGACAGGCAATTGTCGAAGATATTGTTGCTGTCTTTAAAATGTGTTCTTCCAAATCCCCTATACCTATAGCATAGCATTTATTAAATATTTTACTATATTAATGTCGATGTCGTTTTTCAAAAGGAACGTGCAATAATTAATAATAAATAACAAACCAATTATGTTTCCAGCAGGTACTTCCTCGAGTGACTCCAATTCCCGTCCCATTAGGAGATAGATATTCTTTATCTCAGCGGTTGTTACATGTTGACCATGCTTTAAATCTTTCAGTGTGACAGAGTGGTCTATTTCTTGCCCATCTTCGACCTAAAACAAATAATGTCAATATTTAAGAGGAATAGCAAATAACAAGTCATTAAAGTTTATAACATAGTCAAAAACATTGCAGAAAAGATTCAAGTGGGCATAAAACATTGAAGCTCTACTACCTGCCTCTATTTATATGTTGTGTCATATCAATGATGAATTGCTGACGCTGAGTTATAGTCCATCTTTTTGTATTGATGATAGGGACTTTGAAAAGAGGTAATCGTCACTTTCATAAATGATGGTAATTTTGAAAGTTGATGGTATACGGATAGGAGAAAGAATAAGTTAGAACGCTCATTGTACATTATCGAGAGGCCAAAGGACAAAAACAAAACACTAGCGGTTGAATGTCTGGGGCTGTTGTAATATTCGCTGACATATTTTAAATAAAAAAAAAATTTTTTTAGCTCATACAAATGTACTCCATTTAGTCCAGCCCATACTGGTTCTTCCCCAGTATGGGCTGGTGAAGAAGTCTCTGTCTGTAAGAGATCTTATAAAAGCCTTGTATAGGCACTTTTCAGATATCAGAGGTACCAAACAAAAGGAAATAAAATTAACCAACTTTTCAATTCTATATTGGTAAGCACTCGATTATTTTTTGTAATAATAAACACACACTATCAAAGGGTGTAAGAGTGTAAGAATATTCGCAGAAGGCAAACCAAAGCCATTGATAAGAAAGTCAAGACCACATACTGAGCTCAAATCAAGCATAGCCATGCATATTATACTACCAGAGAATCACTTCTTATTCCAATCCAACTGATGAATATAGCCCCACCCCACTCAGTCTCACTAGTGGTATATACTGAAAACACGACGATATGCATTACGATGTACATATCATGTAATGTTTAATGTACCATAATATACCCAGATTCTTAGCTATGCTATGTCTTGTTTATCCTTCAGTAATTGTCTATTTTTAGATCTCATGTCTCATGGTATTAATAACTTGATGTTGATCTGTTGATCCTACACTGTTACCACTACATCGGAAGCCAACCACCCTTTCGTCCTCGCAGCGGCGGCAAGTATTTAACCCTTACATAATATGAAATAAACACTCCTACACCGACTATACCAAAATTCTAGGACGACAATTGCAAAAATAAGAAAAGTAGGGAATGTCGATAATAATATTACCATTTTCAAAGCTGCAGATGGATCATGTCTTGGTCCTAAGATGTAGAGACGCTTTCCTTTTTTAACAGTTCCGCTAAATACTCGCGCAAATGCTACAAAGGCGTCCTCTTTTTCAGGTATATCATCAGATTTTTCTACCTTTTCTGTTTCAGAATTAAGGTTTTCAACTGCTGTTGATGTGTTTGCTTCTTTTCCTGCCAATCGTTCCGCTAATCTTGCTCTTGCTTGTTCTCTTCTTGCCAATATTTCTTCATGGGTTAATGTTTTAGGACGATTTTCAGGCAAAGTTTTAATGTCTACTGCAAACATTTTAGACACAAAAATTATCACTGGAGAATCATCTGTGGATTTACATTCCAGAAATGCTTTTTTTAGGGACTGGGTTTCTTCTGGCAACATTGAGAAATTTTTGGAATGTGTGAACATAAGACGCTCCACTTTAGCTTCAGTTAACTCCAATGGACTAGGTAGTTTGGTGCATACCATGTCTATAAAATTGAAATAAAATTAATTGTTGTTAGTTGCTACCTTTACAAAAAAACAATTCATGTATTAAGCAAAATATTGAATAATAGAAATAGATCCACAGATATTTGCAAAAATATTACCTAAAACCGATTTGGAAAGAGGAAGCCATTTACTAATCACTGAATTTAAAACTAATTTAGGATCATTTTGTTTTAAATCCCTAGGTGGGATTTCCAAACTAAGACTTTTGATCACTTTTTCGGTTAAAATTTTATCTTTCCTTATAATAATTGTGTCATAAACAGTCCAAATGTTCTCCAGTATTAGTTGAACAGCTAAAGGCTTTTTTGCCTTCTCTTGAGCTCCTTTCATTATACGCTTTAGCTTGTTGTTCAAATAATAGTCGCCCCATAAAGTTTTATGCAGAATAGATTCCTTAACACCCAACTTTGCGGAGTAAATTGCAGCAAAATCTTCGATTCTAAAAATGAAATAATATGTTCAAAAATTACTGCCTAAATTGAACAAAAGCTGGATAATAGATTTCTAATTGTATGATATACAACACAGTCGTATTTTTCACTAAAATATCAGATATATTTAACAAGGTTAATTTAGATTAATAGTAGCAAACTGTTTATAAATATGTACCTAAATCCCCAGCCGTCTCCAGCGCTTGCAAATACCACATTCCCTTGATCAGGAGAAAAGTATAGATTAGAATCGTCGACATCATCTAACCCAGAGCTCCAGTCGTAGAACTCGTTATCAGTGTTTATGTTTCCCTTTTTGATTTCTGCGTTGTCTTTAATATTTTCAGGTTTTTCAACCCTACTGTCTCGGGCCATAACTTCTGTCGTTAACAATTCCCCCATCACAGCATTAACCTTTACATACACAGCAAAGTTTTTGTTAATACAAGAATAATTGCATCAAAACTTACGACTTCATGAGATAAACCTTTTTACCTTTTCCAAAAGTTGAGTAAGATGTACGTATGCGTCTAATGGTGTCAGTTTAACTTCCAAAATAAGTCGATCCATTTTATTTAGTATTAAAACAGGTTTCAAATTTTCTTGCCAAGCTTGACGTATTGCTACCTGAAGTAACATTATAAAATATCGAAGATAATAACTGGGGATATTATTTTATAATGTAGAGTACATAAACAACAAATGTTTAAATAAACTTACTATAGTTTGAGCACAGACTCCTTCCACAACATCAACCAAAATTACCGCACCATCACAAAGTCTCACAGCAGTTGACACTTCAGACGAAAAATCAACGTGTCCCGGTGAGTCAATTAAGTTAACAAGAAAATCCTCCTCGTTGAGACGGTAGTGTAAAGCAATGGAACTACTTTTCATGGTAATTCCTCGTTCCTGTTCGTCTTTACGACTGTCCATATACCTGCAAAAATATTCATTCTCATTTGTAATCCATCAAGCCGCTGCGCAGCTAAGAAAAGCAATGGCACGTAACCGGATAATTAACTCTTAATTTTTAAAACAACGACTGTTAGAATTTAATACCTTAATTTTCCAGCAAGTCGTTGAGAAATGATTCCATTACTGGCGACCAAGGAATCTGCTAATGTGGTTTTTCCATGATCAACGTGAGCCATAATGCAAATGTTGCGAACATTGGATGGATTTTTTTGAAGAGAACTTAACATTATGGGATTTATTAACCTCATGATGGATGTTTAGGAGAAATAGTTTCCAAAATCTATATAACAATAACATTGAATATTAAAAATAACTACGTAAGAAATAATCAGAAATGACTGCCGCAATGCAGCTGTCAGCTGATTCTTTCAGCTTTGATTAATGTTTAGAATGCAAAAGAAAAATATTAAGGAATTGTGGATTTAAATAATGATTAAATGTCTAATTAGTCATGCACATGGAATATAATTACAAAAATCACGAGAAACTTAACTGGAAATCAAAAAGATTAATCCGATTTGCACCTTCACGATGTTGGTTTCCGGTTTGTTTCACTTTCGGTTTCGCTCCCTCCTGCAGCGTAATATCTAGAACGAAAAATCTTAAAATTCCCGCCGCCAATTAAAGGGCAATGTGAAATAGAACTCTTTATCTCATTCACAGCTGATACCGAACCGAACTGACAATCAGCCTGTACCTTTTTTGTAAATGATCCGAGATCCGATTTTACACATCAAATTACATCACACATTCATGGGCAATGGGGGAACATTAAATTATTCGAACAACTAACTCAAACTTGTGTTAGTTTGAGTAATTAATTATCTGCAAGCAATAGGAGCGATATACTGACAGACTGCTCAAGACTTCAAATAGTTGGAATTTTGGAATTGATCTCCTGTCGGCTAACTTTAAGTGAGATCAGATGTTCTATTCTGTGTATAAGTCTTTCTTTACTGTGCAAAAATAAAAACATGTTATCGCCAAAATAACTTCACTGCGTCAGCCGGCGTTGCGTTGTAGTTCTTTTTGTTGTCAAAATATTATTGGCATTTCATTCCACATTTGTTTATTTATATGTTTATATTTTATTTCACCGTGCTAAGGTTGTAGTACAGTCTTCTAGATTCTAGTCTGTCAACCAACATCCATCTTTCTCCAGAATCTCCAGTCATCTAGTCCTATTTACACTCCGCCGGCAACTTGCGTGTCTGATTTCCTGATCGATTGTTTCTGTCATAAGGAAAGAATCGAGGATTCTGGTGCCATTCCAATTTCATCCAGCAGGCAGCAAAATAGAAGAATCTACATTACTAAATAATTGTTATTCAAATCGAGCAACTGAATTAAAAACTGGGCAGTCAAAATGAGCCAATTTGACCCTGACTTTGAAGAGGACAGTAACGAAGGAATCGATGAAAGTCAACCAACTGCTGTATATAAATGCAAAGAGTTACTTCATGAAAAACTACAATCATCTGGTCAAAAAGATCTGTAAGTAAAAAAGAACAAAACCACTGAGTGTATATGCTTCAATTACCTTTATATATACAATGTATGTACTACAAAATGTGTTTTTACTCTTAACATTTTAAAATTATAATTTCAGACTCAAAAGAATGATTCAAAATCGTTTGGCAGAAACTGGATTTACTTACCGCTTGAGATCGGAATTCATCGAATACATAAAAAGGCGAGGATCCAACCATGTGAATGTTTCTCATATGATTGAAGACGTCCATCCAATTGGAAAAGGTTAAAAAAGTTTATTTTGTAATTGCCTGGTTTCTCCTGTTGGATTACTCGAATGAATTAATTACTATAATTGTATCCCCAGAGCTTTCAAATATTGCATTTCTTTTTACAGCCATTGTTCCTGATGAACTGAAGATCGAACTACGTGCTTTTCTACTGGACTTTGCAAAAACTCACCTGGATACTGATGAATCCGTTCCACGTCCAACAGAGGCTGAGGTTACATTCTCCAATAGACCTATGGATTTTCATTATCAAAGCAGAGACGTAGTTCCGGATCCTGGTATTGGTGTTGGTACAAGTTCTACTGATAATAACAGTAGTGGCAGCAGTGCAGCTAGCGGTTCTGGAGGAAGCACTTATTCAAGTTCTGCAGTTAGTGAAGAAGGTGGGTCTCCCCGATCAAGTTCGTCAACCCCACCGCCGTCCGAAATCCCGTTTCTTATTCCAGAAAATATGGCACACCTTGGTGGTCATCCAGAGAGTGGTAGCGACGATGATCAGGAAAGGGACACAGAGGAAGAAGAAATTGAAGGAGACGGGGAAGATGAGGACGATACAGAGCGTATGGATGAGAATGAAGGCAATGAGGGTTATGCCGAGGACGAAGACAGACAATATGTTCATCGCGACCGCACAGATTTCAAAGTCGATTTTTCTGAAGGAGTATTTTATGGTGACGGTGAAGATGTGATGATCGGTGAAATCAAATTGGAACAGGAGGGATATGAGGTGGAGCACGGAGAATCGTCGGGTGTTATGTATAGTACTCGTCCTACCAACAATGATGACGAAGACGACGAAGATTTTATTCTTGTATGAAAGACCCCTTTTAATTCATTTTTCATCATTTTTTGTCATTTTCTAAATGCCAAGTTTACTCATTGTTATTTATGTGCCTGGTTTATTTATAGTCTACTGTTTGAAGTGCAGCGGAAGCGAACTAGCAACTCTAATTTCCTTGAGATCTGCAATTTAAACAAGATTTTTAATTATATCTGAGGGTCAACAACGCAACAATTTGCAGCTAGTGTATCCATACACACTATAATAGGTATTATACTCCCAAGTCCCAAACGAATGTGTATTAATCATTTCATCATTTGTTATGTTATTAATTTTAGTAGTTTGAAGATTTTTCGGCCATTTCTCTATTTTCCAATTCTTCAGGTTTTTATTACCACTTTAAATATTTAGTAATTCTAGTTATGACAGTACAGTACACATATTTTTAGTATACTGATGTAATGATTAATGATTACCAACTAATTAATCACTGAAAAGGTGAATAAATTTTACTTTTTATTTTGTTTAAAGTAATTATTATCTTGTGCACTATTCTTACTATAAGGAGAATGACAATGATGCCCTCTTCCTTAGATATGCAAGCACACGCCGTCTCTTAAGACCGCTATTATTAACTAAAACTTTCCGAAATCAATCATCAAAATATCTAATAGACTAATATAAAATATAAATATATTTCGTATTTATAAGTAATGTCAGTAAATTGTAAGAGTCACTTGCAATTTCTAGATGAATTTTTGTCACCCTCACCCCATAAAGTTACAAAAAAGTCAATTTCCTGAACGTTATAAAATATTATCTCTGGACCTAATGAACCGATTAGGTTTCCATCGAAAGTTTTTAAGGATTTTTAAAGGGCCAAAATAAAATATTTCCGACCGATGGAGTGAAGGGTTCATCTCATGGCCCCTTGATCTGACCCCCCTGATGACAAATGAACTTTCTGGTCAAGGAACAACATTTTGCCCCACGACCCCTCATTGAAGGTTTCATACGGTCCTTCAAAACAACTCTCGGACGCTTCAATTCACACTGTTCACTTCACACTCACTTCCGAATTCCCGATTGTCCCGAGAAACACGATCAGACACATACACAAAATACAAAGCAAAGCTTCGTTGATGTGTTTTGTGTTGCATCTTGAACGCAAGAAAGGCGAAGTGATTGTAACTTATACTTGCTTATTTAAACAATGTGGCGGTAACATAGCAGACAGAAACAGAACTCGAAACTGGAAGGAAAGTAATTTTTTGAAAGAATCTAGCTCGTTCAAAATTCTGTTAACCTCAATTTAAGTTTTTATAATTTTTTTCATTTCAGTAGTGAAATCGCAGTCAGCCGCAATTTACAAGCAAATCAAAATATTGGTGGCGGGTAAGGGTGAAGGAAGGTAAAGGTAATCATTTTTAACCGGAACCCATTTCAGATTCAACGTTTAAAAAAGTTGAAAGTTGGAAGTTAGTAAGTTATTTAGACATTCAACATTAGATTTACAAGAAAAATAATGTAAGATATTTTTATTGTAGGCTAGATTTAAAAACCTCGTAATCTGTATTTTATATTAATTAATATCTTTCTGTAATTTCTAGGGTTTTTTAATAAACAACGGAAGAATGTTTGCGTTCCTGAGGACAGCTGGCAAATTAAATAACTTCGTCCTACAGCAATCAAAGATTTGGTCGAAATCGAAACCTACCATTAGAATAAAAGAAGATAACATTAGTCGAACTTTATCTGGAACTTTATTGCTCTGCCAAGGTCGATGTTTCAGTACTAAAGAATTCGCCAATCCTAAAACTATTGCGCGTTTAGCTTTTAAGGATGGGATCCCGAAATCATACAAACTTATATACCGAACTAATTTGCCCAATTATTTAATGCTTTCTCAAGTAGTCCTTTGTTTAACATTGGTTACAATAGCAGGTATTGGGATTTCTACGAAATTGATAAATATTTTTGAGGGAGACTACAGCTTTTTCACGAAAGAGAAAAATGTCGAAGAAAACGACGCAAGTAAGAAAATTGTTACTGAAGATTCACCCTCATCGGTGGAAAAAGAAGAAGTTCAAGAGCTTCCTCTGCCGTCACCACAGGATTCAGTTAGTTCTGAGGATCAGGAGGAATTGCTTGTGCTTTTCTTTACATCATTGCTAGTATTGACGACGGCTATGTATCGGTTACAAAGGATGATACCCGTCAGAATATATATAAAGCAAACTGTAAGAAACTTATTGTTGCATTTATTTTATATTACCAGTCATTTTAGTCATTTTGTGACCGAAAATCAACATTGATTCATCCTGGTATGATTTTATTATGTACCAGTACCACCATTTGTGTTGTTTATTTTTATTGTAGAAACATTGTGTTGCTGTTTTATATGGATCCGTGGTCCCTAGTTTTACAACTCGACACGAGTTTATTGCTGGAACTGTAAAACATTTAGCAAAACCGAATAATCCTTTCACAGAATGTGTATACAAGGATGCAACTGGCAAACATCTAATATTAATGGATCATTTCTTCCGCTGCCCTGATGATCTAAACAGTTTACTTGGAGAAGGTTATCAAAAGCAGCCGAAAAAGGATGAGAATGATGAAGATGACGAAGACTTTACAACTGGAGAAGACAAGAAAATACATTGAAGAATTATAGTTTGGTCTCTTATTTATTAAAATTCACATTTTTTTAAAAGTTCCGTGTATCCATGTTTTAAAGTTATCCGCTAATGATTAATGGACACGTGTAAGTAGAAAATAGATAAAAAGGCATTTATATTATAGTTTAAGTTTTTCTGCAAGAACTTGCAGAAAAACTTAAACTATAATAAACCATAAACTATCCTATTCTTAAGAATTCAGAGATGTGCTCAGATATTTATAAAGTTCCCATAATAAAGTGTGAGATACAGTTACAAATATAGTAATAAATAGATTCTACTTACCTTATCAGTTTCAGATAATCATAACCGAAACACAAAGTAAAGTT
>JAQFYB010001233.1:0-35220 GCA_034694085.1 Pogonognathellus longicornis
TATGCAGTGCACAATAAGTCATTACTGGGCTCCACATTGTCTTTTTTAATTTACATATCTTTTAAAAATCTGCTCGTAGGTAGATATTTCCATGTGTTGCCATTCAAGTCAGGATTACTTATCCAATCAATAAAGATGTATTGTTATTGCAAATAAAAAGTGCAACTGATTGTTGTAGCTCTTTGTGTATTTCATTAAATACACGCAGAGAGTGAGAGAGAGTAGCGAAGGAATGAACACAATGGTTTTAGAGAGACAAGTTAGCCTTAAGTTTGATCTTTGAAGGGTTTCCATTCAAACGAGCTTCTTTCTTTATGATTATTATTGCATCAGTTATTACTTATATATTGCTAATCGATTCTGGATTTCAGAGCCAGCATTTCTTGATCTCTCTCTAAATGCACACCAGAACATGCCTCCAGATTTTTATCACATAATAATCCTTCAAAGTGAGTAATGTAATGAGATTATAATATTATGTAGCTACAGCATACAGGAATACGTACATTAGCTAGATGTATGTTTCCACTGCTTTCCTTGTATTCTGTAGTATGTTATGGGTCAGCTTGATGTATGTAAGTCGTGTAAGTGGATTTCCTTCAAATCTCCAACAATCTCAGTGCAAATCACAGTGGTCAACTCTCTTCTGGGCAGACAGAGGTGAGACGAGAACAGATTTTGCGAATTAATTACAGGCCTGAAAATCTTATAAGATTTATACACATTGTATATGAAATCTTGTGTTTTCTATGTACGTGTAATGCAATCTTTTATACAGCAAAACATAAACTTGGTGTATGTATAGCTGTGGAGCTTTTGGCTAAATTAGTTGCAAGCTGTTGTGGTGGTATAATAGTTGAAGCTGGGACAGATGAACAAGGGTGTAGATTAGTTGGTGCAAGTGTTGTATAATTCTCCATGCAGTTGATTTGATGCTACATTATTATCATCATGGTACATATAGAAATAGACCTTGTAGATTAAAGTGCGGATGGCTATATAGAGTGTACGTAGGGACATTTATACGTAGGTACATAATACAACAACACAGTTGTAAATGTAAAATACCCTTGTTGAGTAGGGGCAGCTGATTATTGTAGTAAGTTGTGTGAGCTGTTGACGAGGTTCAAGGTAAACGGGCTTTTAAAACTTGGGCTTTCGACTAAACAGACATTCTATCCTTATTTTATGTGGTACTTGGGTTTGTTTCGTATGTATGAAAATGCCCTGGCCTGGTCTAGTGTTTCTTTGTTGGCAGAGTACAAGTACAGTGATAAGTAGTCTTAAGAAGAGCTTTGATAATTCCAACAAAATAAATATTGCGTGAAGTTGTTGCTTGTTAAGATACACTTCTTCCAACTTACTTAGTCTTCATTTGCTTATCTTTTTTAAGTATATGCAAGTCGAGCAATTTAGTTTGTGCAAGTTATTTGACTATCATTGCATACTCAGCTTAACAAAGGTGATAGGTGTGTCCGTGAGTGTCTCTATACATTATTCTATAGGTACTGAGGGCTTTGCCAACTTTGATTTGTATATTACATACACTTCTTCTACTACTGGTTTAACATGCGGTCTTGTAGTGCTAATTTTGGGTTTAGAGTGTAGAGGTATTACTTCATATTACTTATGTAACAATGTACACATGGGAATCACATGCAGATTTTAAAAAGTGAGAAATAATACGCTTTGAAAAGATCTCTAGGATTCTCAATGATACTAATCCTGAGTGCAAAAGCTTGAGAGAGAAATCGAAAAGATGGTGCGAGAGAGAACCCGAATTGAAACGGAAATTGAAAGAGTTTTGTAAAGTATAGCAATTATTCAGTGCGGCTGTATGTGTTTAGTTTAATGGCTTTTACGCCTATTGCTCCTAGTTGATTTTGAGTTGCAGCTGGGAGCAAAGGCAAGGAGTATACTATGACGAGAGAGCGCTTTAATAATAATTTTGCTTTTATTAACTCTCGTTAGGGTGTAGTTAAGCTCATGATGGACTTGTTTGTCTTCAACAGTCCACTGAACAATGCAAACCCATATAGAAACGTATCAAATGGATTTATAACTGTAATGCTCAACCATTTAGCTTATTAGTTCGTACGTATTATAAGCATTAAGTATACTTACGTTAGTAGTTTTGTAATACACTCATGCCTATGTTATATGCACATAGTAATTGTAAACTTACAACTAAAGTCATAGTACTTAGATACATTCATAAAGCTGTGCAAAATATTCATGGTCTAAACTTTAACTACAATAATGCTGTCGTTTATGACTGATTGTGGCTGCTCGTATTGTATTAAAGTTATGATTTTGTGAGTTTATGCTGAGTATAGTATATACAAGGAGTAATGATAATATCGTTATGTGTTGCCTCATTCGTTTCATGGCATGATGGTTTGGTGAGTGAGCAAAGTCAGTAAAGGCTATTAGTTAATTGAATTGCATCAAATCAACAACCAAACCAAGTTTCTCATTCTTTCTTATTTGTTATATATGTTGAGAATGGCTATACACAGGTGAATTCACTCTATAGACTCCATTATTTCATTACAACCAAGTCCATTTGGTTCTTCGAGGGGAAACTTAGAGTCTGGGGGCATTTGCATGACTCGATTGGAATTCTCTTAACTCTGAACACATTTAAATAAAATGATTCATTGATTTTCTCAAAGCTGTTTGAATGATATTATTAATTTATTAATGACATGTCTGGCTGCAGATTGTTTATCAACTTTATACGTAGGTTACCTATACAAAATTTTAACTGTAATTACATGTATAATATTTTGCCAATCGTACTATTGTTTGTTATGCTTTAGCAGCATTTTTATATGTGTGGCAATATTTGCTAATATTTTTATATGATTATTATTAAGCACAGACAGCAAAATATGAGCGAAATGTACAGAGAAATCTTTTACATTGTTATTGAAGATGAAGAACCATTGAAGACCATTTGTCTAGGGTATTTATTTGATTTGCAAAGACTAGTAGAATTAAAATGGTGTTGTGCAACAAGATGAGAATCCTGTTCTTATAGAATGCGTACGACGGCAAGCATTTGTCAGTAACAAAACTATTGTCAGCTATGTAGCATATAAAGAGTGTGCATATGTAATGGATATATAAGGGATGAATATTTTGAAGCTCTTTGGTCTGGTTGTTTAATGTTTGACATTACATTTCCAGTTTATAGTCGTCATCATCATCGACTCGATGATTTTGCCCTATGGCTTGTCGTCTTTCTTGTTTTAGAGACCAAGGCATACAAGGGCACTTATATTCTGCACATTTCAATTGTGTTGTGTCTCTATTTTAATGTGTCCATATCAATGTACAATGTATTGTATCTTAACATTTTCTAGGTATATTATATGTACAGCCAGACTATGCACTTACAGTGTTTGTAATTGTTGTTATTGTGGTTTGTGTATCACATAGTTGACTTTATGGCTGAGATAAATAGCTCTGGTTGTTACATAAATGCAAATCAATAAATATAAACTTGTGTCACGGCCCTTGGATCAAGTATGGTGCACTCACTTATGCCAATTCCCATTAATGGTAACATTATTATTATTAAACTATTATATTACTCTGCATTTATTACTAGGATTCTTTTATGTGTATACACATATGTATACATACACAATGTAATGCACAACAATGATGTCTGTACAATGTAGTTTAGTAATACTTTGTAGTGCGTAAATTAACTAGCAGAATTATGTTTCGCATTGAATTAGGAATGGAAATAGTGTCTAATGAGCAATACTCACTAGTTTGCTATGAAATGAAATGTCATTGGAATTAGTATGAAATGGGAATAGTTTTACAGATTGATTTGATGTATGAACTTAATTGCATAAGACGAAAGTCTTAATTTACGACTCTGTAATAAAATAAGGTCTCGATTTAATGACGGAATCGATGACGAGTTCCGTCAGTTTTCTATGTAACTGGTAGCAATATCTGGTGTCTGCTAAAATGCAGAGTACGCAATAATTATGTACAATTCTCACATAGTCCATAACGTTTTCAAAAGCCAAATGCGTGATTGTTGAAATTTTTTAATTGTAATTAAACTGTCAAACGTTCGTTCGTGAAGAACGTGCAGGCAAAAAGCAAGCGGCAATATGCAATACTTCCTGTCGTTAAATTTCGATTACGATTTCGGTACCTATGTTTATTATGAATGCGCATCAAGTAATAAATTTTATATCACTCGAGAGAAATTTTATCTACTTTAGTGTCTTTTTTGTCAAATTTTATGGTATGCGTTTTAAATACTTGCTACTTTTATATCTGTGCAGAGCAAGTGTATTGAATTGTAAATGGTAACTCTTCTAAACATCCCAGAGTAATAATTTTATGTTAAATATTGTATCCTGATAAATATGTATCTGTATTTCCAATGGTAAAACGTTTTGCATAGAATAATATTTGTTCAAGTTCCACTTGGGCGATTAACACACAGCCTCAATCTACAAAATGTGTGAAAAACAGCCCTACCTAAAATCTTTATACTATATTCAGCCCTAGAAGCCAATAATACAGTACATCATAAATACCTATTTGGTTATGCGTTTATTTGAACGTGAAATGTCACACGTATTATTACAGATATAATGAGATGACCAGTTGACCTACAGTTTGCATCCAGTGTATATTATTTAATATTCTGCAATGCAGAGTAAAACGTTGTATGCAGGAGCATTTGAACATGACCTGGTTTCATAAACCAAAGGGAATTTTATTGTTTTAGGATTGTTTCCGTCTCTTATTGGCTTAGGCCACATTTACTATTGTGTATTTTTAGGCATTATTTGACTGTTACTATTATTATTCCAAGTGTACTTTTGAAAGAGAGGCTGTGCGTGTTGTGTGACACCATTTACTTTTGGGTTTCATTTCATTTTCATGTTGATGACTGTATCTATCTGTAGTCTGCATCTACTCTATGGGATTCTTCTTATAGAATCTGTACAATCCCAGTAGTAGTAGAAGATACTTGTAGCAGAATATTATTTAATTCTCTGGTACAGTAATGAAATGAAATGTTTAAAATGTTCATGGTACCTACATACTTACATTTAATTTAAAAATAAAGTTGTTACAAGTGTAGTCTAATATGCAGTCGGCTTATATGCACAATAATATTATGTGGGACATAGAGTGAAACATTTACAAACAACGGTTTCACACACATAAAACTCTGAAACGTGAATAATGTACACTTAGTTTAACTGACTCATATATAACATTTAAATTGAAATAGGTCTATGTGTGTATTGTGTCTGTGTATGGTTTGCTGATGGTGGTGTGTTTTGAGTTTGTTGGCATTTTGGGGTGCTGTTGACACAAGTGGGATGGTAGCACATTTATAACAGTGGGATTGTGAACTCATTGTCAGTCTGAGTGAGCTAGATTAGTTAAATAAATATGTATCGTCATTTTTCTATACTTCCATGTGTATGTAGTGTATCACAACGTTTCTAGTCGGTAGCAATAGCAATGTTGTAATAATAATAAATAATAATCATATTGTAATGTCAATGAGATGAAGGATGCTGATTGCTCTACGTAATTTATAATGGACATACTTGTTATATAGATATAAAGTCTCGGACTGTTGTTGTCATTGCTATTGTTAATGATATAAAAATATTCACATCACAAATGAACTAGACAAGTGTAAAGTGTCGTTTAGTTTGTTATGGAGCTAAACAAATACTTGTTCATGTAATGTCTGCGAAAAAAATGAGAATAATAATTGGAATTTCCTTCCGTCTTGTTCTCCTGGCGGGTGTGCTGTTGCTACACAGCTATAGAGGAAATTAAATGATTTAGGTAGTCGAATTGAAGGCCAGGGTATGTTAATGAATCTCAATCACATTGTAAAATCACAGATCACTAATAATGTGTTATTTTATGCTATTATATCTCGTAGGTTATTCTTAGCAAAAAATGATACGCAATAACTTGTTTGTAGTTTGTAATTTAGTTGAGTATATATGCACCTTTAATTAAAAGTACATCGGGATTTATTACTTTGCAATATTGCAATTGAACTTATCAAAGAGCAATAAAGTTAATGGTAAGGTGTACATTTTTTGTGACGAAAATATAAAAACATGTAGTAAAGTGTTAAAGACTCCAGCTGCCCTTAACGTTTAATTTAGCTAAGAGGAAGCTAGACGTATGATTTCGGAGTTAATGATCTGCTGCAATTTTATGTTCTATTTCCTTTCTGTTAGGCATTGTTTAATTTGCGTTGATGCCAGTACCTAATCAAGTAAATTGCAACTCACACCCGGGTTTTTGTAAAGCTTCTGTTTTTGCAGAAATAAAAATCCCGTCGATGGGAGGTATCAGGTATACCTAGTGTATTACTACTACTGAAGAAATGCATGCGTCATTCATAGCCTAAAATAATCCCAGTGAAAATCGAGTGAGCATTTTGGCTGTCTCTCTGATCTGACCTTTTGACATTTTGACAGAACTTATTTCGAGAGTTTTTTGGATAGAAACACCTACGTAATTCATATGTTCGATTTAGTTGGAAATGAAAATGTAAGTTAATAAGTCAACGAGATATACCACTTCATTTACAAAATCTTTCTTTTTGCACAGTAGAAAGGTAAAAAATATGGCAAAGAACCACTGTAAAAAATTATGTATGTATCTTAGTGGAGATATTATGATAAGGTAATATACGAGCAGCGTGCATACGTAATTTTTTCCTTGTGTTAGTTTAAAGGAGAATGTAATATACGTCGAGGTAGATTATCGACGCGATAAAAGACAAAGCTTCTGACTGAGCTGTGTAAAAAGCTAGCCTTACAAGGGTTAGTTACGTGAGTGAATCTGTGGTAGATTTTTTATATAATACTTTATGATGTTTTGATTAGATTGGTTTGGAATTGGAATTAAGGATCGACTTGGTAAACAAGTGCATATGTATTTTATTTCCTTTTCCTGACTTACAATTACTTGCCTAGGGTATTTCAAGTGCGTGCTGTGCACTGCTTCGGCATTTTGTTTTTAACATATCTGCCTGATCTTCACAATTTACAACATACATGAATTGTACACTACAGCATCGTGCATATTCACTTTTGCTAATAAATTTGTAAATAATGATGCAAACAGATAAAAAGGTTTGCATAAATATATAAATACCAAATAGTACATGTAGTAATTGCCTCTTCTATATATGTAGCTACATGTAGATAGGTACGATTGTTGTATATATTTAAATTTATGTTGTATTTTGTATAGGTAGCTCTATGTACTTAATATACCTTGGTATTACATTAGTTTATACCTTTAGTGGTGGAGAGGCGTGTTTGCGTGTAAGGTAAAGTATCAAGTATGGAACTGATTGAATGTGAATGTGATGTAAGGACGAATTGTAATTTATAATGTGTACAATGTTGTGTGGTATGCCGTGTTTTTGTTTTGTTTGACACATCGTGTCCTTTTCCTTTCCAGTTGTTTGCTTGATCTCTTGGTACACTTGACTCGCTCTGGTTTACCTTAATTTAAAAGTGTTTTGCAATTTGTAGCAACAGCACAGCAGACTACTATGTATGCATTGCTTGCTATAATTGATTTGGTTCGAAGAACGAGTGTTCTCGTTGCGAGTGAACGTGAAAATATAAATCAGTACTTTTCTAAGGTTACGTTGACTTTTTGGTGTTGAGTCGTGCCTTTTAAATTGTGCACGGGATCCGCACTCCCAACATCCACATGCGTTGCGTATAATGAACATCGACGCTTGTGTTACTTCTATACAAAAACAGTTTTTGCAATTAGTTTGTCATTCCACCCACCAGCTCTGATTCTGAACCTTTTCCTTGTGGCTCAGATCTTGCTGAGGTTAAGCTATAATACTAAAATTGTGTTTCAGTCCAATTTAAATGAATGACTCTCCTCCCACCTTCACCTAAAACACCGCTCCTTCTGTATACCTAAAGAAATAATGTCGAGTATTTTGCGTATGTAGAACAATAGCGTTTCAAGTCTATATACCTCTGGGATACCTAACTACAATTTCTTACAGCTAAAAGCATTTTGTGCCCTTTTGTCTCTTTTTCTCCTTTGTTTTTGGTACCGTTTCAATTTTTATTGCGAAAACAAACGTTCACCGTCGTTTTCTTCATTTCGTAAGTGTATGTAGACTCCGCTGCTATGTGACATTCCATATTGTGTTTAGGATCAACTGTCTGGGTACAGATTGACTAAGGATAAGGGATAATACTGACAGGGAAAATGCGTTAGGGGGTCAAAGTCGTATAAAATTAATACGAATTTTGCTGGTAGCATTGTGTACACACAAACATAAAGCTGTCTCACTCTCTCTCACTCAGTAAGTCGGGCTCAGGCTTCACACAAAGCACTTTTCGAGATTCCCATTGTAACCTTACTGACAGGTTTCCATTAGTATGTATTCTATCATGTACTTTGATATGTGGAGCATATTCTGCGAATAATAAAAATGCACAGAATTATTTCTATGTAGTAGTACCTAAATTGTTTTTCTATATTATGAGGGAGCAACTGCCTGAGTTGTTATTGTGCGTGTATCTATGTTCATTTATTGACGAGTTTAGTCATTTCATTGTGTATTTGACTTTTGACTCATGTGGTGTAGTGTGCAGAGTGTGCACCTACTAAAAACAATGCTAATTTTCAATCTCACTCCGACCTTACCTAAATTATTTACTGCTTCTGCAACAACATTTTAATTTTTTACTTGTGGGTTGTATACAATAATGCAGTTTTTCTATACCTACGTTTATTTTCGTTCATTCTTCTGATGAGATTTTGGCAGTTGACAGACAATTGTGTAAAAATGTAGAGTTATTTGAGTTATAGTGTCAGGTGAAGGCTTTCATAATGATTTCGTGGGCTTATATAAATGTAAAAATGTAATCCGTTAAAATAGCATTCAATTCAATCACTGGCTTGTTAAAGTCAATGATCAGTGTTAGTCATCGAGTATAATAAGTCTGTCATGGAAAGAACTACGACAGAGACAGGAAAGAAGGCCACTATTCACTTGATCGTTTTTCGATTCTACCATTTAGTATTAGCCAAGTTGCCAAAAGGCAAAATCCACACAAAAACAAGCACTGCGGCAGCACGTTGTCTCATACACAGAAAAACTATCGTAAAAGTACCTTGAGTCGTAACTTGTATGGCTTCGAAGAATGCAAAGACAACGTAGTGTGAATTAAAATAGCATTTATGGTTTTATGTGTGCGTGTGGGCAATTGATCATTGAGAAATGACATTATCATCGATTCTTCTATGAAAAGACACTACAACTCACTATTTATTTTAACGAGAATTCATTGTAATGGTTGTGTTGTGTATGTAGAGGAGGAGGTTATTTGCACTATTACATAAAATAGAAATATAAATGACATCGGTAATTTCGAGCTGCCTGAACGAATAATACAACCTTTGTATGTATGTATCACCATTTTTACAATGAGTAATACTGTACTTATTGCCATTATTATTTTAAAATGACGCAGTAGACTGAATTTGTGTGACCACAAAAAATCAGGCATTCAATGCTCATTAAAACAAGATAAATACAAAATCTATATACTATTCGAAAAGCTAGAGAGAGATCAGTTTCACATTGTCGTGTATGCAGAAAATACCTGCACGTTTGAAAAACAGAAAAATGCTGTTGATGAGAACAGAGAAGAATGTTTAGGAATAGTTGTATTGAATCCAAAATGTGTTTTGATAGCAGTAGTACAACCAGTGGACTGACTCGCAGTTGTTTTTGTGAGTCAGCAATTTTGTTGTATAGGTATTTATTATTTTGCAGTAGGTAAGTAAGTATTTGTCGTGTGTATGGCTTTATAATTGCTGATAGTAATACGAGGGACGTTTATACGTGTACTTACATATAAAATGACTAGATTTTTTATCTCTTGTTATAAAATGAAATCATGATTGGTGCTTTGTGCTGCTGATCCGTTCACTCGTGACATGACTAGAACATAATGACTACCATTTAGTTTATTAGCTGTTGTTTGTGAGTGTGATAGATTGTTTTTGGTCATTTCTGAATTATTTGAGTGTGGAAACTTTCTGCTTAAATAGCAAACATGCCTACTTACATTAGTTGGTAGCATTATCTAAAGCTGCTACTTATAAACTTGCAATAATCTACAGCAAAACTACGTAAGCACGTGCATCACATTCGCATATAAAGAACTTGTCTTCATTAAATAAATTAAAGTTTTTGCTCTTGCCATAATTTTCCATACAGATTGTATGTAAATACATGACATGGATTGCTAGCATACCACGCGAATTAAACAAGTAATAATGTAATGAAAAATATCTAAAACCTGTTGAAAATTTGATTTTTAGCGAATTTTAGAAAAATCTACAGACAATGAGGATTCTAGTCAGCTATTATTCGTAATAATAGTTTGTGTAAAACACAGTTAGTGTGAAGAACAGCTGCCTCATCTGCGTCTAATGACCTTCACTAATGAAAATTCGAAAATGGGAAATAAACGTGGAAAGACTGAACTAGTAGTTAGTTGTAGAAGAGTTGCTAGCTCGCATCGCATTTATTATTGCACGAAGAGAGATCTGTTTGTGTGTGTGCAATAAAGTTTGCACAGAGTTTTCACAATTGCACATATTATATGGTTGTCAGTGCAATGGTGTGTTTGGCATATGGTCTGGGGTTTTAAACAGATGCATAGGAGATAAGTAGCTCCTCGTCAAATGCAGCCAATTCGAGTCATTTTTACTCCTTTCGTGTGCTAAACTACAACTAGCTCTTGCAAATTACAAACTACACTCACAGATAAACAGACACACACAGTCAAAATCAGGTTGAATTCTTCCGAGTTAATTCTAGATGGATGCATGTTTGACCGACTGCTATATACGTGTCTTACTCTCAGCAACATTTATTAGCAACAGCATGTGTATTTCCCATTCATCCCTCTTGCCAGTACTATTATAACTCTTTGTATAAATATATAGCTATTTATTTAACAGTTTTTCTCTTTGTATTCTGCCATAGTATTGCTTTATATAGCTCTGTTATTTGCTGTGCTCTATCACAGTGAGACACTGACATACAACCAACAAATGTTTAGTACTTAGTACTTGATTGTGAAAAGTTTTGTGGTTTGATCCATATTTCTGTAAAATGCAACATACGCTGGAATAATATATAAAATATTATTACTTTATTAGGTACATATCAGTACACAGTATGCAATGGTGTAATGAATGAGGGATATATAAGGCAGTAGTATCAAGTATATAAATAGGTAGAGTAACTGACAAGTCGACAAAAGTGATGCTCTTCTCTCCTGTCAACTTCGTTAAGGTTATTATTGCATTAGTAGCAACAAGATGTGGTTCGTTATATAGATTATCGCTACATAGATTTGCGTTGTGTATATTATATGTTTTATGTATCTAGTTGTAAAGTTTTATACAGATGTAGTAGTACTAGCTCTACTTGTTATTGGGAGTTGTACAGGCATTTGCCATTTGTAGTTTTTGATGACTGGCCTTTTCTCATCATGTCACGTCGTCGTTGCAGAGTAGTTAAGTATTTTAGCAATGACATTGACACGGTAATAAGGCAAACATTTATAAACTCTACTTTTTAATACTTTGTTGTTTGCTAGCTGCTACAGTCATATAATACACTCTACGTATTATTATTACTCACCAAATTTAGAAATCGTTGAGCCAATGGTAAATATGGATTTTGACACTGATGAACACTATGACTCTTCAGTCACATTGTGACTCCAAGTTACATTTCATCATTTAGCTTGGCAATTTATTTATATGTATATATATAGAAGATGGGAGTATAAATACACCTTAATTACTCGCAGTGTATAACATAGCCATGGATGAGAATTTAGAGGATGGTAGTATTCGTTCAGCAAAGGATGAATGCGATAATTTCCAAGGCATGAAATCTGGATCAGTTTGGTTTCGGTTTGGTTTGGTTTAGTTTTTCGATTTAGTTTGTAGTTTATAGTGTCTAGGTTGAATTGCTACACGACACATGGTGTATACTCGAGCTATATGCTAGCAGAAATTGTCAGGTCACAGTGACTCTACTTTATATACTAGTGTGTAGCAGAGATGAACGGTTAATCGTATCTCTCTCTATTGCATTTATGTACACTCTTATTGTTAGTAGAGGAAAGTAAAGTAGTCACTAAAGCTTCAAAGCTGATAATAATATTAAGAGCAAGACTGAAGTCAAATGAAGACACACGACTATAGGGAGGAGAATTCTTTGTTAAATGCACGTACAATACACAGGAGCTGGTTGGTATTTTAGTTAGTGTGCTATAATAAAATAATATGTAACATCACATTCAACGTGCAATCATCCACAGCTGAAAATAAGATGTGTGTCTGTTCGCATTGGCTGTGTTCTGTATTTTTTGTTTGGTTGTGCGACAAAATGAAAAGGGAGATGGAGATAGAGAGGAAAATGCAGAGATGCAATGTGTTTCGGTTTCGTTTTTGCTTTGTTGACTCTGTTCGACTCCGTGTCATGTCGTAGTTTGTGTATCAAATGCCGTTTCAGATGTTCTGTGTCTGCGGCTCCAAATCCACATGTTTTTATTTTAGAAGCGGAAGAGACCATGCACATAGGAGGCGTAAACTCTATGTAGGTGTCTAATTCCAACCATTGGATAAGAACTACAAACTAAATTGGATGAGATAACACAAATACTTATACTGCCTACTTACACTTACACTCTGCTCTATGTATGTGCTAGACATTTATGTATATTCACTTTTCATTCTCTGTGTGCACTTTTGCTCGGTGCTGTTGTCTGTATTTTACAATTAGGTGGGTATTCTGCAGCAGTTCCACAAGTACTAGAGCGTGTGATGCTTAAGACAATGCGACAAAATCAGTTTATAAGTTAAGTGAAAATACATTCACGATCCTTGCGCTATTATCCGGTTTTTTATTTTTTGTGGTCGTGGAGTAGAAAATATGTGCACTGTGTATTGTGTGTTGTTTTATATGTTAGTATTTTGCTGCTAACAATGTACTATTAATGTTGTACATGCATGGTACGTGTGTTTATGTATGTGTGTGTCTATAAAATAGAGGCACACACGAATGCATTCATTCTTGGACGACGACAGAGAGACTTAAATGTATTCCACTTGAGCTATTTGTAGCATCTTTACACTTATTTTTCTCCGAAGCATGCTTTCATGCTTTTCCTATGTTTTTAGCCTGTTCTTAATGTGTGTAGAGGTATATTATGAAGATATAAATAAAGATATACGTTTAGAGCATCCAACACTCAACCAGTGTATTATCTCTCGATACTAACTCTTCCCAAGGTTTTACGATTTTGGAAATATACAGAATTCTAAGGTGCTCCTAATTCCTGTGCTTCTTCTTCAATTTATATTCTATGCCAGATATTATTAAGATTAACATTCTTACTTGGTATGAACTATGAACTAGTATGATATGGCTATTAAACTAGTGTATGTACGTGATGTCGATGTAGAATCATATGATATCTATTTACAGCTGTGTATTATAAATGTAGAGATATACATGCATGTAATTTGTTTTCAGTTTTAACTTCAGACTTGAGTATGCCATGGCTATGGCGGTTGTAAAGATGTAAACGATTACATTGCACTTAGAGTGTTTACTATAAACCATATGCCAAGGCGATGAACTTACCTGAAACATAACATTTTCAGTTACACGGAGAAAGATAAAGCTACTCTGTACGCTACTAGAAATTGTGTTCAGTTAGTATTGTTTGGATTCTCATTAGCTTTTTGCTGTGAATTTCATAATGCACTGTTGCATACTTAAAAAAGTATTTCGTGGATTTGTAAAAAGAACTGCAAAACACGTGAGCACATTTATCTTCCGGCTCACAATAAATGTTTCATTTAGAGTGAAAGTTCCTTGTCTTCTCTATGAATTCCTTCCTGGTGCCTTTTTTGCACTTCCTTCTATAATACACACTTATTTTAAGATACTGATGTACAGATCTTTCATCGCTTTAAAAAGATTTTTTACTGGGTAATATTATGAGTTTTCTAAAGCCAATTTAAAAAAATTAAAAGAAAAACGTGGCAACTTGATTTACGCATGGATACATTTTCTTATTGTTTCTACTTTTCCCTTAAAGGATCATGGTAATACTAACAGATACTTTAATAACTGTATGACTATGTGTATAGAAAAATTAGTTTCAATTTGGGTTTCTTGTCATAAAACTATTAGGAAGTGAATTGTAAAGAGTATTTACAATTTCTATTAAAATGTGTGAACACGTGTACAAGGATTGCAATATGTTTTGGTTATGAACTGTGTGAACCCATTTGGGTGTCATTAAAATAATTTACACCACAGTGCTTTTGTTAAAGTATCTTTTTTACGAGATTTAGTTTTTCTTAGCCCTGGTGTATCGTGAGAAGTTAAAACTGCATAATATTATTTATTCATTCACACTCGTTATAGTAAGTAGTAAGTGGTACCTTGATCGTTTGTAATTGTTAAAAAACTGCATTTGAACTCTTCTCAAAGTTGGCATTACTAAATGCACATTAGACACGTCTTTGAATTTCACATTGTATTGTACCTATACTGCTTAATGTTTACATACATTGTATACCTTCCTTCTCATCCTATAGTATCTATAGGATTTCTGGATGTGAGTGAATGTGCAGAAATCAAAGCACACATGTTAATTTGCATGGATTTAAGCAACCCCCAACTTGTATGCCAGGAGGTCGGTCGGTTTGTTTATTAATGAAAGTAGTTTTGTAGTGGTACAAGTACCTAATACCGTGGTTGGGATTGGGACGTATATTTTGTTAGAGAGAGTCGAGCTACTGCATAAGTTCTTACTGTATGTTAGCGTTTTTAATTTTTTAGTTAAAAATTAAAGCCTGAACTTACGTCTTCTTTGTGCAAGTCAATAAAGTTGTCTTTCCTGAATACCAATGAATGATGGATTGCGTTTTTGCCACAATAAATAGTTTTCAGGTACTTTAGCAACATTACCTTTCATATCTGTCCCTGTCTGTGGCAAGGTACTACATGTTTTGTTTACAACAAAAGTAGTCACCGATTCTTTACGCCTGTCATACTCTACAGGGTGATCCAAAATTGCATTAGCTATTAAATTCGTTTAGAAAATCTGAACAAGTAAGTTTCACGAAAGCTAACTAAAATTGCAACCAGGAATGTCTCATCTAATCTTGGATGAAGAACTGCATTTATTTATTTACTTTTCTAACGCTGAAATTGTTGATTTTATAAAATTAAGTGCATACAATGTTTATTTAAAATGTTTCATGACTTGTGAACACTGTGTATAATATTTTGGACATGAATGAATTTGGAAAGGAACGACAAGTACATGATTGGAGAACACAGTGCGATTAAAGATGAGTCAGCTGTGTCTGTGTACGAATAGTGACCATGGTAGTTGGTGGAAATGTTTGTATGTAATGTAAAATGTAATGTAATCGTCTATGTGCGATGTTTTAGCATGTTGTTATAGCTGTTGGTCTAAACGTAAGTTGATAATGGAGTGTGGAAGTGGGACAGCTGCGGTTTTAAATATGCAATATGCTTTTTACTCAATGCTCGATCCTACTACAGGATTCTTTGTATTACAGATAGGTAACTAAACTGTACTTACAACTCACAATTACCTTTTAGCTTTTACTATGCTTTTATACATAAGATAATGGTAAAGTACTATGTATAGTAAATACACTTCTGTCAGATTTTGCTTGGCCGTTGACAGACGAGCTATAGTTTTACTACAAACGTATTCAGCTGCTGATATTTTTCTTCTGTTGCGGTGTGTACTGTGTAGCAGTTGGGAATTGGGAATTTGGTATACAGTAAACGTTGTAAATGTACTGTGTACTACAACTACGAGATACACAACCGTATCGCATTTCTGTCGTTGAATGAAGCTGAATGAAATCATGCACTCATAAATTACACACACAGAGGTGCATCCGAGAAGAGTAGGTGGAAAAGTCTTTAGAAAAACTTGACAATAATATTTGTTTTGTCGTGTCCATACGTTTACTACAATGTTGTATGTAGTGCTAGTACCTTAATGAATATAAATATGATCAGCCTTTAATGTAAACACGCCTACACCACTAGCATTAGTTAGTGTATCTTTGTGTGCACGAATAATGTGCTTTTCACGGACAGTATTCATTTTTGCCCATCTCTTTCTTTTTGACAGATATTAACTGTGTACAATATAAAGTTCTCAATTTATCTGCAGCTAAATTGAGAAGTTTATTTTGTACACAGTAATTTTCACTGTGGGAAACACAGGGATGGAATTTGTCCAAATTTCCTAGGGACCCGACGGCGATTTCCTAGTGGGGGCGGGGTAGTCTGCTCCAAATTTCCTAGGGACCCTGAATCGCGAAATCCAAACCACGCCCCCTGCGGGGGTGTGGTTTGGACCTAGGAAATATGCCAAACTACGCCCCTGCGGGGGCGTGGTTTGGCATATTTCCTAGGTTTTCTTAAAATCGAGCCTGGATTTCCTAGGATTTCCTAAAATCGAGCCTGGATTTCCTAGAATTTCTCACATTTCCTAGTGGGGGGGAGGGTCTCGGTCAGATTTCCTAGGGTCCCGAGGTCCCGAAAAAATGCCATCCCTGGGCGGAAACAACTGGGTCATATTATGTACCTAAGTATAATATGAATAAAAGGCTCTTGCACAAATCTTTTCCTCATAGTCATAGACTAAACAAAATAAATCACACCGTTGCATTTTTATACGTATACATTATATGATTATGGGTATGCACTGAAACATGTTGTTTGTCTGTATTTGTTTATGCACATTATTGCTACTAGCACAAAATACAGTTTTAAATGTATACATGTCTATGTTTGAACAGGCAGATACATCAAGTGTTGTATGTGAGTGAGTGGGCAGAAATTTGCAAAGGGGAATTAGTTCATGGTATTACTCTCGGGTGAAAATAATTGCGGAGAAAGTTGGCTAAGTGTATACAGACAAGAAGAGCTGTTAGGTCAGCGGATCAAAGACTTGTCTTTCGCTTTTAATTTTCACGATGTTGTGCCATTAAGCTAATAACTCCTTTTGTAATACACTCATATGGAGGCTTGTGCGTTGTGCCGTAGTGTATGTAAAGGATTAGCTCACTCACGAGTAATAGGCTAAAACGCAAACAGTCTGTAGAGACCTTCGTCTAATAATAACCGAATATTTCATCACTTCTACTAGCAAAATTTTCCATGTTCGTCTGCGTAGGTTCACAAATGCAATTTTGTAGCCGAGTAATTCCCAGTGGAGAGATTTGTATTCTAGAATGTAGTACACTTATAGTCCTATATTTGGTATGGGATTTTTATTCCTTCCTACATTTGAGTTCTCCTCTCCTTCCTTCAGCTACTTCAGCACTACCATGCAGAAAATGAAGGAGTACATTAAATGTATGTATGTATATTATGTCCTTGCCTTATGTCTTCTTTCTACTTGTGTAAATTGAGTGGGAGGTTGGCTGGTTAAATAACCCAGTTGTTCTTCAGAGAATCTCACTGTGTCTATGTCTCATCTGTCTGTTTGACGATGGTAATAAATTCTGACATGATGTGTAGGAAGTTAAACTAAGGCAGTGCTATATACTACTACATATATAGGAGTAAAACTACGTAGGAAACAAGACAATAAATATATCTACAACAATGGGAAAATATTGCTTTAGATACTTTTTCGGGCTGTTTGAAACACGGAGCGTGCATTAAGCTTTGAGATGACGTCAGTGTTCGGCTTGTTCTAATACGGATGCTATAAATCTATAAATACATCCCGGGTTCGTTCCTTCCTAGCGCTGTTGCTGATAATAGTGAAATTACATCGTAATTCAATATTGTTCCTCGGTCCCTACGCTTTTTGAGAAGGCGTCCACGTCGTCGCCTTCGTTGTCTTAACGTTAGTGTGTGTGACTCACTAAGTCACAGCGTAAAATTTCTTGCAGGTTATGCAACTGGTAACTGTGAAAAGCTGTTGTGAGTTACGTTGAGCGTATAATATGTATGTGACTTGACTGTATATGATTTTATATACTGTGCACATAAATCCATGAACGAATCCGATTCTACCCAGCTGTTTCTGATGTGATGATGACGACGAGTGACGACGACGGGACAACAAGGTTTTCTCTCGGATGAAGTAGTGGGAGTTCCCCGTTCCGTTGAATGTATGCAGCCGTATAACTACTCTCCTAAAAGCTCTTTATAAGACATTCCTTATGCATTTGGGACTCTTATATTAAACATTAAAGGATTCTTGTGTATTTTTGGTGGAAAAGTAGTTCTGCATGCAATGCAAACATGAAGAAGCCAAAAATAGGTGTTTGATGCGGGGAAGATATTCGGTAAAGTGGAATTTTATTCCATGAGTAATATGATTTTATAGAGGGACACGTTCAATGTTCACATTTCTCAAACGAATGAAGAGTCACAAAAATATTCGTTGTTGTATTGACTAAGATGCATGCAGCAGTCACACACTAACGATAAGTACAAGGTTTCATTTTCCACTCCAGAACTGTTTCTAAATATAAGTGCATTCGACTTTTAGTACAAGTTCTAAATGCATTTGTAGGATTCTTGGTGGTGAGTTGACATTGTGACTTTGACAAAGTGCAATTTATGCCACACTTGATTTTCGTGGTGATATTACTCAGCATTGCCGTCTAACAAGACAACTCATGTATGTACAAGTAGAGGAAGCCACATTACATTACGTAGGGATTATTTAGTTGTAGTGCATTTTGTATTAGTAGTACAAGGAATATACTAGTGCCCTATAACCCCTGCACATAAAATACAGATGTCTTCTTCTAGATAAATACTCTACACATGATTTCCTCTTTATAATAGCAGTGCTAGAGAAGAGTGACTTAGTTTGTTAGTCACAAATACATAAATGTCAAATGTGAAAAATATTTTCATGTGTAGTAGTTCAAGTGAAATAATGACGTCAGATTATACAAAGATAAAGGAGATCTTGTGGAGTTTCAAATAATAATATTAACATATCATCATACCCTTTCTTACTTTTCTTGAAAGTGTCTTCGTGCTTTACAGATGATTGTGCCCAAGTGATAAGCAATGTGGTCGTAAGTAAGGTTCATTTTTGAATCCTCAAGAAGGTTCTTAGTATTGCTTCACCCGACCGAGCTGAGATTCATTTCAGTCTTGCATAGGGCATTTAAACATATCGTTTAACATCCTCATATCGCTACATACAGTAATATACCTACTACTTCTGTACTTTAGAACCTACGTTATCTTATCTACAGCTGGCGTTTAGTATTATGTTTCTGACAGGCCTCTGGTGCACTGCACACACCACTCACACATGTTCAGGTAGGTCCACACACAACTACAATCCACATGCACTACTCAACTTCTTCTATAAAATATAAACTTACTTTTATAATATAAACATGTCGATCTGTACTCTTAAAATTATATTATACTTCTTTGTACAACAATGTTAGCATACTCTCGTTGTAAGTACATGTGAATTTTTCATTTCTACTGTACAAAGCATAATATTACATTTGATTCACGGGTTTTAGTTCTGAACACGTTTTTGAGCATAAAAAGGCTACTACTATAGACTGAGTTTATATGAGAGTGCACGTATACACTACTACGCGGTGGAATAATACAATGCAATGGCAGCTGTCGAAGATATAGGAATGATGTTGATGACGATGGCGATGATGATGTTGTGCAGAGATTACACTTTACTCCGTGTATTTTGCACACTGCACTGCACTACACACAGTGCGCAGGTTTTTACACTACATGATTACACATTAATACAATGTTTGCTTTGGTAGGGATAATACACTGTGTGTGTTTGTGCATGCTAGTAAATGGAAATGAACCAAGAAGAGAGTTTTAGGAATAAGTAGTAGTGTTGAGTATATATTTGAAGTGTATATATAAGTAAATATTATCTGTGTGTATTTCTATACGAAGGTGTTTGCATTGTATTGTACATGAAGTGTGAAGATTGACGTCAAATCTGTGTATGCATATTTAGGTATGTATGTATCTAGATCATTATCCGTTTTCTTTGTTGTGCAGACCTCGACAGAAATTTTCCATTTTGTTTGCAAAAAGGATGTAAGCTTTCGTTAGGGTAGGTTCGAGTTTATGGCTATGTATGTGTAAAGACACGGTGTAATAAATGAAAAAGTATAATTTGTGGGTAAATACTTGACTTGGAGTAACTGACAGTCAATTGATGCGCAGCGAGAAAGACACGATGCACATTCAAGTGTTATGTAAATGGAATCAGTTCAGTTAACGACAAGTTAAGGTGACTTTGAGCAAGTCAGTCATGAAAAACATGCAAATCTAACAACACTGTGCTTTTCTCATTTTATTTCAGTTTGTTGCGTAGAAAACAGAAATTATTAGGTAGTGTAATCATGCGGCTTGTGCACAAACACAAATGCAGGTATACTACGTAACGTATATATACGGGAATTACCGTGTCGTTTCTACTCGGAAACTCGAAAGCTAGTAATTAGTCCACTTATCAGGTTTCATAGTACACACCGAACAGATTATTCTGTGTACTACTCATTCGCTTCAAAAGTCATCATGGATAATAATAAATAATTTCTGTGTGACTTGTTTTCGTAATGTATTTTCTATACGGAGGGAGAAGGCTCTTTAATTTAATACCGTACAAAGTCATAAACTGTGTAAAATTGGTTTGGTGATTTTTTGCTGTACTTGTAAAATTAATTGGCTTCATAAGGCAGTTGTATTATTCAAGTGGCAAAATTTAATAAACTCGTTACTCGTTAGTTGTCTGTTTGTTTGTAGAGAGTTCATGTTTAGCAATAGCAACTCAATCCATTGTTGTCGTTTCTATTGTCGACATTTCATTTGACAAACACACGGCTAAACTTGGTTTCATATGTTTCTACAATGCATAGATGCACAGTACATGCAAACTTTGTACACTTGCACAACTTGGCCTCGATAGATATACACCGACGATATATTACTCCTCGTCTTCCTCGTATCTCTCTATATCTTCATTAGAATCTGATATATTGCAAGAGATCTCTTGCTCAGCTCACAGCCACTTTAAAGAGCATAGAGCATTTCACGCTACACTTAATAATGGCAACATGGAAGAAATGAACGAACGCTCTCATTTATTTATTATTATTGGCTACACCTTTGCTTATTATTGGTGTGCATATTCCTATGCTAATATTTGCATATGCCTACTCATTTACTCCATCAACTCTCGTGTGTTATATATAGCCTTTACATAGAATTAATTTGTACTCTATGCAAGCGAGTATCTGTATTTAGAATGAAAATTGCAGATCACATAAAAATCATTCGCTTCATCCTTATTACTCCGGTTATCTTAATAATATATTGCCTTCGTTCGTATAGGTTTATACATGTATGTAAAAATTGGTGCAGGGTGAACTTGAACACTTGGCATAAAGAGTATTACTGTGATTTATTTAGTAGTGCAAAAGTGTACTTAAACTGCAGGGGTAAGGGTAAATAATTGATAAAGGGAAGATTATATGAATAATGCGCGCACCTCATCAGCTTATCTTCCATTTTTAAAGTGTCTATACATCATGTAGTAGTGTGTATAGAAGTCAGGAGTGTACACTATTTATATATCACTGTATATAGGAGCTCACTTGATTTGAGTAACATTTAGATAACCCGCAAAATAAAAAATTGTGTTTATAAGTAGGTATGGATTCTATGTAGTTGGTATATGAATGCAGTGTGTATGTATGAGAGGATGAGTTGAGTCTTGAAGTTGGGTTACCAGTTACCACATCAGCCTGATGATCATGATCATCGTTCACATCATGCCATAAGCCAAGTCAATCCAGATAAGGCTTTGTACGCGAAAAAGACTCGTAAGTGAGCTGAACGGATATTTCCACAAGCCAAATGCAAACCAAGCCAGATCAGGACATGTTCCCTGCATCTTTCTTTGTTGGAAGTAGCTTATAGCTGCTTGGCTCATGCAATTCAATGTATGCAATATCTCCGAAGATACGTTTGTATATAAAATACCTACATGTGTACCTACATACAAATCCATGCATACACAAATAATGTATTCAACCTAGTGTAAAGCTATTGCGTGTTGTTGTACTATGTTGGCTAAATTCTAGTTTTCTGGCTCAGAACAAGTATGTACGATACGATGTATGCGTATCTAAAATGTAGTCAACTGAACGTGTGTCTATTTACTATGCTCATTATATTCTATATTGTGTGTATGTATGTACTCACACTACATTCACACTCTTTGTACTTAGGTACATGCGAGTAGGGTACATATCTATATATGTAGTTCACTTGAATGTTAAAGAGACATGGCAAAGTTGAGCAGATAAGATTCAGGATGAATGCACGTATAAATAGGCAGAGTTTTTCTGCATACTACTTGTACTTGTTGTACTATTCACTTTACACATTAGAGTCCTATTCTTGTGTTGGTATGTTATGTATGTAGTGCTGTGTAGGAATATAATGCTTGTAAAAGAGTTGAAGTGATACATGAACGTATACACTGGTTGAGTGTGTTTGATAGGATATTGTATGTATTTGCAGTATGGATACTTGACTATGGTGTGTCTGTGTATAATGTATGAGTTGGCAAGGAAAAATCTGGCTGAGTGTTTATTCATTGCTATTTCTTGGTATTGTAGTGCATAGTGTATGTAAATGGATATTATCTGGTTTGGTTGGTTAGGCTAGGCCAAAGCTGGTTTAGTTAAAGCTTCGCAAGTAAAGTTGGTTGAGCTCGTTTAATGTTAGTTGCTGATGATTATGTTTTTGCATACCTTGAATGTGTATATAGGAGCTAAAGCGTTGCAAATCGCATTGGTTGCTAATGGTGGTTCTTGTGTATAAGTAAACTAATGACGATTCCACATTACTTTAGTACTACTACCTAATTGTATGTAGCATTAGCCAAAGGAGGATTCCGTTAGGGGAAGTGAAACTTTGTATAATGTGGTGGGTCTGTAGTTGTGCTGGCAGCAGGCTGAGGCTGTGTGTGTTGTGGATGGAAAAGTACGTGTACTACTCGCTCTGACAGAAGGAGAGAAACCAGCCGAGCAAGAAAATCAGGAGGGGAGGTGGAAGGTTCAGTGGTTCTCCTGTTGGTATATAAAGAGCTGAGAAATCCTTCAGTCTTCGCCGTGGTATGATGGGGCTGACTGAGTTGAATGTTGAATTCGATTCGAAATCCCAAAGCCGCTGGCCTCGCCTGCCTTTTCGCCTGCCCTCCTCTCTCTTACACTAAAACTCTGTCTCTCTATCTTTTTTTATCGTACAACTCAAATCATACACACAAACTGATATTAACTAACACACACCACACAGACTTGTACTTGTACTACTACTACAAGTGCAAACTTTTTCAGCAAAGAATAATAATACTTACTAGTACTAATATCATATAATGCCAATATTATATTGCAAGAGTTACTTTTCCATTCTATACACACACTTGCTATAGACGTGCATGTTTGTAGCTACATCCTACAACACTACTCACTCTGTAGTAAAATAATTTCTGTTGTGTAGCTACTTTGTATGTAGTGGATGTGAGTGTGTGTTGACTGTATGTGTGAGGGAATTTTTGTTGAAGGAGATAAGTAGAGATGCTGTCTGTGTGCCATGATCATGAGTTGGCTGGCCTGGTTTGCTTCTTTTGGATATTATACTCTCTCTCTGTGTTTCTGTATCAGACATTGCCATTTTCTATGGCTTTTCTTCTAGTACTTTACACTAGTAGCTACATTACATACTTTGATTTCTATACAGTTTTTCCTTTTCCAATGGTAATAACGTCGAATTTCGGGGTATATACGGTGTAATATGAATTGTATTTCCTTCCTGTGTTTACTAACACTTTCTTTCTCGCCTTTCGACATTTAAAAGGCTTCCGAGAGACGGAATTTCGTCCAGTAGAGCGAAAGGTAGTCGATAATTGGCTTGTAATTGCAAAATGCGCAGTAGATGAGTATACACAAGGTTTTCTATGAACTATAACATAGTCGTGTTATACTTATAAAGGTATGACGTGTAGATACTGTCTGATATAAGCTCTATTATTCTCTTATTGCTATGTGCGTAGTAATTTTACACAATCCCACTGCTGCTCCTGATTGAAAAGAGATTCTTCTCTGTCATGCGACATAATAACACTAGCTCTATACTCAGACACAACAAGTCAAGTAATACTAAGAAATACACATGTTCGTTGTAATAATCATACATCCTTGTACTTTATACGAGTCTGATGATACATAGTATACAAGAATAAATTGTATAGGAAGGATGCAGCAAAAGCGTGGTAGTGTATGTGAACGTAGAACATTTTATTCAATTTAGTCCAAAGGCAGATGAAAAACACTTACTATAAAAACAAAATATCATGGGAGAATGTGTTCTAATGCTATTTGTTGTTACCCACGGGGACGAGCGTAGAAAAGAAGAGAATACTAGAAAAACTTTGCAGATTTGTATATATACAGTGTATAAACTTCTTTCTTGGGTTTACCTACTGCGCATTTCAAGTTTCACCGTCATCATCCTTCACATCCTTCCATCCATCCAACCCTTAATTCCTACTCGTTTCTAACTCTATATTTTATGTACTTTACTTCCTGCAGTAGCTTTACAGTGTGCTGCTGTTGTTGATTCAAATGCAAATACATGCAATCCGCTTAAATATTAATAACAATATTATATCCAGCATATTATTATTATTATTATATTTTACCCCATGTAGTTAGTTACTCGAGCTCGCTTTAAATGACACTATCACTATTTTACATTGAAAACCACACAGGTCGAAAATAAGTATTTAAATATAACTTTCAAGCTGTGATGTAGGTATGTACAAAAGATTATTTGTGGACTGTGGTGTATACATAAGTAGTTTACACAATACAAACGAATATTATTAGCGATAAACAAACAACAACAATAACAAAATACTGGTTTTAAAATCGGAAAGCCGATATGCGTTGGAGTATAAATGTGTTTCATATATTAATTTATGGTAAATCGTTGGTAAACATAATGGATACATAAATACCTACTACCCACTGTGTTTTATGAATACTGCATAGAAGTATGCTTATGCATCTAAAATAGAGGAAATTTTGCAGTTTATTTCCCTGTAAATGTAAATGGTTAAATCTCCGGTATTATGTTTAACCAATGCAATGGTTGTGTTTATGTGTTCACACGAAAAAAAACTTTGCAGCTCGTACGATTCGTATACAAGAAACATACTAGTACTATAGCATAGCAGAGATACATTGTAGTGTTTACTGTTTTAGCCTTTAGTATGTACACAATACATCCATACTATAAATACTGCGTGTACTAGAAATAATATAACGTGCTAGTATTTTGGGCAGTGAAGTATTATGCAATTTTGGATAGTTGGTGAACTGAACTGGATATACATTATGGACGATGTTTGTTTATGGTGCGTAAGTGCAGTAATGGATAGATGCTAAGAAGGATAAGCAAGGATATAAGTATCATCATAAATAAATAAACAGTGCTGCATGCATAAAACTGTATGACATAAGTCTGTAAGCAACTAAGCACGTCCTGTTAGGCAATTTTTCCTATTCAACTCCAGCCTGAACTAAAAGAACAAGTCCGGTAGTGGTGAACTACAAAGGTTGGCAACTCTGAACCATTTGGGTTGATATGTGTGTGTTGTATCATCATCAATCCATTAACATGACTATTCTAATGTATAGTGTGTGTGTCTGAGCCACATTGCGACATCCTCTTTTAAAGTGTAACTCCAGTAGTTTGTGCTCTCAGTATAATCATTCTCCGGTTAGTGGAACTGGCTTTTCTAAAGGAAGTGGCTATTTAACATTTAATGCCATTTGCATTTATTGTTTCTCTATATAGTTTATGCCTCTGACTGAGTGATGTAGGTTTTTCTTTTCTCTGTTTGGTATATCAAAAATATTCGTATGTTTTCTACATGGGATTGTTACATGCTAACTAAGACAGTCTGAAAAAATGTAAGTGTATAGACCAGAACGGGTTGATTTTGATTGTATTACGTTTTCTCATGTCCGGATGAAGGGTGAGAGACGAGAGCGTTGTGCAATATCTCCCTGTGAGAATCAATTGCCAAATAAATGATGCCCCGGAGTATTTCTTTATTTTGTGAGTGAGTGAATTACAATAAAATTCAATGTATCCGATTCACTCAAACTATAGATGTCTATCTATACAACCCTGTCTATCCTTTTTACTGCAGTATTGAATGGAAAATTTGTATAACATTTCTTTATACTTGAATGAAAATACAAGGAGGAGACTGCATGGAAAATTTTGTTTGATCTGACTGACATTTAAACTGGTGATGACGTTTTGCTGTTTAATCTTTGACTTTAGTCAGTCGTGCAGGAAAATAGTATTATCTGGCTTCTAGTATTTGATTGTAAGTATTTAAAGATGAACCGTGTGGGTTTGACCTCTCTGCGTTTAGAGAACTATACTTTCCTTGAGGTACTAGATTCCTTTTACGCTACAAGTAACAAAATATACACCAGCGGCTGAGAATTTCATTATTTGGAGAAGAAATAAATGTAGGTATGATTGTGATATTGAGTGAGATGTCTGTATGCACTCTAAATGTAAGTATTGTAAGTATGTCCGAAAGGTTTGGTAGAGTTCATAAGTGTAAGGGAGAAAGAAATTAGTGTAGCTTTATGTGTGAGAGGTGTATATGGACGAAGTGCTTTGAAAACGAAGAAGACGAAGATGAAGAAGAAATGAGAGTACAATAACAGCTTCTCGTTTCACTTTCCTCTGTTGTTCTAGGCTGTCATGTCAAGTTTCTGTTTGAGGTGAACAAAGTTTAATGGATTTGTTAAGTTCATATAGAGTTACGTTAGAACAGGCTCTAAGGCTGTGCTGTGGCTCTATAGATGCATGACATGGCTATGGCTATGGGAGTGCGAGTGTTGCACAGAGTTTCTGTGTGCACAATGCATGGAACGAATCCATTGACTTTTGACAAGCCGTATAAGAGAATTCTCACTTTCCGAGAGAGCCTAGACTTTTGTCTTTATTTTGTAAGCAGCATCCTCCTTGTATCTCGTATCCGTATTCTATGAATTAAATGCAATTGCTATTTAGCACGTACCTTGCATTGTAGCATTGTTGGTTAACTACTTACGTCTTTTTGTATTTATTTCTAAAGAATAATCCTACAAAAGCTAAATTATTACATACTGCACTGCTCTATGTGTAATTTAGATAAACCACATGAATTTTTCCGATATTTGTGTATAGAAGTAAAATGTGGCACAGGGATTCTATGCTACATTCTGCGTAGGCGTAGTGCAGGTACTTTATTACTTTATTTGTGTACAACGCACGTATACTTTGGCTGGGTTTACCAACACAAAAACTGCAATGGATCATATATATCTTTTAGTTAATGTTGTATTATACCTAATATACAGTTTCAATTTTGCGAAGTTGTGTATTGTATAAAATAAAGCAGTGTGTATATAGTTGTGTTAATGTAAATACAGGGATTGTGAATTTACGTCATGAAGCAAAAAAAGCAAGATGTAAAGATATACAGACAGATAGACGGATACAAACAAAGAGCAAAGGATTTTTTGCACCTCTAGGTGTACTATGTACTTATTGAACTGACCAGGTACCTTTTGCTCGTATTTTTCCACATGGTCTTCTGGTTTAGTAGTTGCAGTTTCCAAGGAACACTTAAAAGTATTCTGTGTATGTCGTGCTAAAGCAATAATCGTACAAAGTCGTCTTATGTACAAAATGTACGTAGTGGTATAAAATAATAAAGTAAACCTACGCAGCATATATATATACAAAAGAAAAGCTGACAAAGTAGTGTGCAATACAATGTGTATGTATATTAAGTGCACGGTGGTTGGTTGGTATCAATCACATTTAGTAATGTAGCAGCGAGTTAGTTATTGCAAGCACAAGGTAATTCTTCGTTGTGCCTTGGATTTCCAAGCAGTGAACAAATTCTTGTCCCTGACTTTTGTGTGTCTCTTGTGAGCGAGTGCCGTGCTTATTTCAAATGAATGCTATGGCTTCATCTGTGATCAGAAGAACATGACAGGCGTTTAGGGAATGGCTTTATGACTCAAGAGTCTCAAGGTGTGCATACTACATATATACAAAATAGACATAGCAAGTATTTCTAGACAGACTAATTACACTATTATATAAGTGCATAGTGTGTTCTGCTGTAGAACATCGTAGTGTAATAAGTATTTCAAATTTCTTTTAAGATTATTACTAAAAACATATTTCTCTCTCGCGCACAGTTAAAGTGCAAAGCATATTAAATGTAGTTATTAATCTATGTACGAAGAAAGACGGAGAAGATGAAAATGATTATTTTAAGTATTTGGGTGCATAAGTATATTATTAGTTATTAGTTAAGTATGAGGATTATACGTGTAGAATAAATATCTTGTTCTTCTTAGAAGATTATGATTTCATACATCATTATAAGTGTTATTTATACGCTACAATTTGTGAATACTATGATTATGTATGCACACACATAGAGCGAGTAACCTTTTGAATGCTAAAAAGAATTAACATTATGTACTATTAGTTACGATGATATGGCATATGATATGCCGAATTGCAAGTGAAATATTATATACTACACCAAAAGAGCTGTCCTTTTGGCCTTCAAAAATGAACATTGTTATCTCTACCACACTTTAGACACAATACTAACTCACGTACATTATATACAGTTCTCATAAAGAGAGAGACAGAGAAAAATATAATTTCTACCTCGAGACACTGCAAGAAGTATTTTGTTTGCATCATGTTTTTTGCCTGCCAACCAGCCGGAGGTAGGCACAAAACCCAACTATTAGGATTCGCTATCGCTATCTGCTGGTAGTTACATGCAAAAAGTCAGGATTTGTCTCTACACATGTGAAATTGACTTTGAACGTCCATAGTAGAGCAAAAGTGTGCATAAAATGCAAGTTTTCTTTTCTAGGGCAAATACATACATGAGAATGACATGCGGGATATTTTTTTACGAATTTATTGCTTTATATCGAACATGCAAAATACACGCTCAGACAGATATATAATAATTACGATACTTTGAAGAGGAATGAAGAGGAAAAACCAAAGAAAATGTGAAATAGGAATTTAAGTCGTTTTATAACGCTGCACTAGAAGCGATGAATGTATTAAGTGTTGTATGCACATCTTTCGTCTAAGCAAATCATACCAAACCGACCAACAGTTTCAATTGAATGACCATTGAAAAAAGGTATTGTCTAAGAAATTCTTGCTTACTGATGTATACAGAGCTGTATAGACACATGTAAAATTGTGTTAGAGCAGTTTACATACAAGGTATGTGAAATGTAGGTGATATTATGTAGAAATATTGAAGAAAATCATGCTACACGAAACTATAAGGCAATATTCTTACATACAAGAAAAATTTCTGACCTAATCTTTTCATCCTTAATCCTCACTCATGATCAGTTAAGGTAGGAGCAGCTCATAACACAACTAGATTTGTGTCTCGCTTTTATATAATTATTAATGCCATGATTAATTAAGATTTAAGATCATAGTCGCGATCTCACGCAAAGTCTCATCAAAAAATGTTCCTACATGTTTCACAGCAATTAGTATGCGTGTAAACTCCCTGTATACTACAGGTACTTGATTGACTAAACAAAGAAAAGTACAAACAGTCTATGCCGACGAAAAATTACAAATTGTTCTAAGTAGGTATTATACTTTAAACACATGGAGTAAGTACATGACACAGTCTTGTCCCATTACCTATACACTCCTTGTAAATTGAGCTTATAACACTTGATTCACATAAAATAAAGTGATTCAACGTGTTCGTATTATTATAATGTTTTGTAATCCAGTGTAGTAGTATGGGTTTACTAAGAAGAATTTTTCTTTTGAATCTTTGTATGTATGTGAAATAGCTTTACAAGGTTGTAATTGTGCATTAGAAATCCATGCATTTAGTTTTTACTTACATGCAAATTGCCTTTTTCAGTGACATGAATGAAAGAATCGCGACCCATTTAGTTCGTTTAGTCACATATTCATTAAAATTGGCTACATACTATCGTACAAACGCCTATCTAACGTTTATAATGTGGTTGTAGTGTATTTCAGTTTCAGTGAACTACTATAGTGGCAATGTCTCTCTGTCATCCCCATTGAATTCCAAACTAAAATGGTGTATGAATAATATGCTACATGCATACATAGATTTAATGGGAGCCTGCTTACAGTTTCGTCTCGTATAAGTACATCTTATTATGATGATTATGAAACCTGGTTTGGATTTTGTTGTAGTAGGTACATTGTACATGTAAGTACGTAGGTTAATCCTAATACTACGATTGCTGTTATTGTAAAAGTATACTGTGCTATGTGTGTTTGTTGAATATTCATTAACTCATTTGACCAGAAGGTGAGCCGCCGTCGTTTTTCTGTTTAACACATACTGCTGCAGCTCTAGAGCTACACGAATGGCAGTTTTTATTTTACTAATAACTAATGTAAAGAGGATGAGGGGGCGAATTTATGAATTTAACACGCGGATGAACCTCTTAAACACAAATCCAGTATGTGATATTCATCTCTACGTTAGTTGAAAGTGTTCATATCACTAATATCATTACACATCTTCTGTATTATTATATAGTATTGCTATGTTTGCAATAGTTTCTCTAGAAATAATATAAATATATGATACAGACAATAAACTAAATAATAATTATCCTTGTGCACCTGTACTGAGTACCTGATTAGCTACGTTATACGATACGTGCGAGCAGTTGGGTTTTTTGGATTGCGAACTTGCATACTCAGGCTGTTCGATAATAACACACGTAGCAAATTAATATTCGGTGAAGCTCTCCACAAGACTTTATGTCTCTTCACTGTGACTGCACAGACCTTGTTTCACTGATTGCTCGATCTTCTTCACGAAAATTGATAATTTAATGGCCTTTTTATTTTAATTGCGTTAAACCACACTTTAGTGAATCTTTAGTGTGAGGAGTGTTACCGAAAGGAACCAATTTTTGTTCACCGAGTTAGGTACTCTCAAAATCCTTAGCTGGGTGGAGCATACAATACCTTGCTATAGACACACTCATCTATTTTATTAGTGTGTGTACCTATGCAGATATACTTCATAGGATAGGACTACTGGAAACTTTAAAGATTAAGATAATGTACGTAAATACGAGCGACTTCTGAGAATATGTATATGCGTCTATACACGGATGTTCATAAGATGCTTGTAATATCATCTGACGAGATAAGTAACACCCTCATTGTGAGTGCAGGTGAATAATAAGTTACATAAGTGAATTGAAATGAAGTTGGCTAACCACACCATAGCTATACACAACTCAATGTTAAGAAAAGAAGCAAGGAGTTATGTTGATGACGTTGATGATGATGATGCTGTGATGATGATCCTTGAATCTGAATGAGGATACAAACACAAGCTTTTTAACAAGCCAACCAGAACGGAAAAGAATAATGCTTTTAAATATAATGCTGCCAATAATGCGTGCATATGTATCATACTACAATTAATTGTAAGCAGAATATCTGTGTAGAAAAAATTGTTTTGTGCATTTGAACTTAAATATTGGAGTTAGAGTTGGAGGCAAGTCGTCTCGGTTTCTCGTAAAATGTCAGCATTTTAAATTTAATAGGATGAGGAGTTATTGCACAATGACTCTTTTTAACTGTCATATTGTAATGCTTTTTATGGCCCTCCTTACTCAAAATGGACAGGAGGACGATAACGATAAGGCAAATTGATGTTGCTGTTCCATATTTCGAATATCAAATAGCTAAGATTTCTGCCAACTTCAAGTAAACAAACAAACCATCCTTTATATGCGCAACCATATTGTTTGTTTGTTTTTGCATGTAAATCTGTTGCGAAACCCAAATACGTGTGAAAAGGGTAGACACCAATGTATGAATAATTATTGTGACAGCTTAGACTGCATTTCAATTACACAAATACACAAGACGAAAGGGTCTTAAAGCTTAAGAAGCTTGCGTAAGCAAAGCAAATTATTCACATAATGCACTGCAGTTATAGCAGTTTAAAGCTAATGCTATTTTTTGCCAAAGCTGCACAGTTACTGTTTGTATATAAATATCATATACCTACCTAACAAAAAATGGCAAATTGTTCACTCATTTCATTCCGGACAAAGCAACTATATAATAATTATCATTATTAAGGCTTTAAATTTAAAGTTAAATAAAATGAATTTGTCTGTGTAGTGTAATATACGTTAGGTACTTGAGTTTATAATACTAAATACATAAAAGGCAATTTAAGCCGCCCCCACTCATTTCAGAACATGGTATAAGAAAAAATGTGATATGGTTAGGTGATCATGATTTGATTAAAAATAGTAACCATCCGTAAAGAGTACTACTATGGCGTGTTTCTGCGTAGTCAAACATTCTTAAGTAGGGTTGAATTCTTAGCAGTACAGCTTTAGTACACCACAGTACTTATTATAATACTCATTATCATGGTTAATGTGCCTACATATATAATAGTAGGTAACTACATTTAGGCACATTGACACAAAAAGAGTCTCAAATAATCAAAAGGAATGATGTAATACTACGCAGAAGCTCACACAATATTGCTCTATGCTCATTTTATTGGAAATGTGGAAGAAGCTGAAGAAACGATGCAAAGGCCATAGTACTAATAATATTGTATAAAAAGTAATATGGTGTATTTTATTATAAGTATGCCAGCGTTGCCTTTACTTACTTTTATAATGCGTTGAAATAATTTTTTACAATAGCCAATCTAATTATTCGCTGAATTGAGACAGATAGAGAATAACTGCGTCTGCATGGCCTGACTGTTCTTTAGAATGTAGTAGTCGCATAAAGCTACGTGATTTTTACAAGCAAAGGGATTTGTGTCACTCACTCAAAAGCTGGGACAGAGACGTGTACTAGACGAAAGTTGCGAATTTGTGATTGTAGTGTGTTGATTCTGAATGTATTATATAATGGACACGTAAATTGGCATATTCTTATAGGAGACTTGTCTTTCGCAGTGTGAGAGAGTAATACATTTGTTGCTGTATTCTGTTGTTTCATTAAATTATTACTGTAGTATAAACAGCACGTATATTTTATGATGTACCTTTTTTATGTTTGTGAGATATAGTTTTACAGTATTGAAAATGTTCATGCTGTTGGCTAAATAAACGCACACAGGCCACGGAAAACGTTCCTGCTGAGGTTTCTGGTTATCTTGTCTGGCAAATCAAGTCAAGTGTCAGGGACACACAATGAAAGGCAGTTTGCAATTTGATTTTGTCGTAATATCATCACAGAAGTGTGCCATGTATGAAAACATTATAGAAATGAGTTTCTCATGTTTTTTCTATGCTGAGACTTGTTAGGTATTTATATGATGATTTATTTTGGAAATGATGTTATACTAATTAATGGAGAAACTTTTTTGCTTTGTATTAGTAGAGTATCATGTTATGTTGAAGGAATTTGGTGGAACAATTTCTACATGAGTAATAGTAATGAGTTATTAGTACTAAATTGCACATGGTTACTTTTTGTAATAAATTCTGAGTCTTCTTGACCTAACATTGGGAATGAATACGCTTTTGGCACATAAAAAAATTAAAGATGGTTGTAAAAGTGCAGTAAAGGATGAGGAAAGCGGAAGAAAACAGAACGCAAGGATTTACAGTGGAAATAATAAGTGTTTGTGGCTACCTGGGCGTTTTTAGACTATTTAGAGTTTTTCTGATGAATTTGATTCTACAACTTAAACATATAAAATGATAACGTGAGTGTAATGCTATGTACATATTGCTCTAGCATTATTTGTTGCTAAATACCGTGTATTAGCTGTAGAACATGCAGAATGGAGATAAGAGACTGATAGAAAAAGATGCAGGATGCGTGTGTTGGCTACGGTTTACTACCCAATTGTGTACAAAAAGTGCCAAATAATTGCAATCTTCAAGTTCTACTGTGTATAAAATGAGAATAGCCAAAGAAAGAACAGAAAATGGAATACTACGAGCTACCAACTGTAAATCTTCTATTATAAAAGCAAAGCATAGCAAATCCAAATGCTTCTACCACTACGATATACACAATCTCATGCCATATCTAGTTTAATAATGCTATTTTTTATTTATTTAGTTATTTATAGCAAATTGATGTTGCAAAGTGCAACAGTAGCAAACAAATCACTTGTACAACTATTTCAAGATATTGAGAAAGTTTTCTTTATGATTATGACACACAAAAGACATATTGCCAATTTTTGGCACACTGAAATGATTTCAATTGACAGCCAGATTCAAAAAGATCCCTATACAGATATGAAATAATTTTCAAGCATATTCTCTGATTCTCACAGTATAAAGATAATGGCTATACTTGACTGCTGTTAGTATTGTGTATGAAAACGGAAATGCAACATAGAAGATTTTCATGTCATGTAATTTAGCAAACATTTCATTTTTCACACTTAGCAGAGAATATTTCTCAAAATTGCAACGTTTTCAGAACAATGTAGAAACATAACTGTGCCACGCACGTATATATGTTTTGCTGTCTGTCTGATTTATTGACTTGTCTGTGTGAATTGGCAAAGAAAGAAAAGAAAAAGGCGAAAGTGACATGACTTGACATGTAATAGTAGTGCAACACTCCATGTCTTACTTGCATATAGATCGCCTTAAATGATTTTTTTTCGTTTTCAACCAAATTGAAATAATGTGGGCAAAATTATTCTTCTGATTAAGTTCTACCACAACTAAACATCTTCATCTCGTCATCTCCCAATTGGATGAATTTTACATAATATTTGACTTAGAATATTTTCTGGGACGCAACATTTAGTTTGGACTTGTCTCCTATCACCTCAAACTTCCCTAAAACTTGTCTCACATTACTCGAAACCTTTCCAAAACAAACTCGGTGGA
>JAQFYB010001234.1:0-35215 GCA_034694085.1 Pogonognathellus longicornis
TATAAAAACTTTTTTGTTAGAGACCAGATCATGAATTTAGACACTTATGTTAAAAATTTCGGTCAAAATGAGCCAGTATTTTAGTAAATATCGCGGGTGACCCAACCGACACGGTGACCCAACCGACACGGATCACCCCTACTAAGTTCTAAAGATTGACAATTTAAGAGGATTACTTAAATGATACAAATGTAATTTTTTGTTGTCCGAATGTAATATAATTTGATGTTCGGTAGTTTTATGTAAAAGAAATATTATATCATTAGACTTCAATTTTCAAAAGGAGCTAGAAATGGAATAGCATCCTATTTTCATAAAATTATCTTCATGTACTGAATGGGGATGTTATTCATGAATCATGATTCATAAAGGAATGAAATAAATGTGATGTTGATAACTATGTTGATGTATGAAAGACATGATTTTATTCAGAATTAATGCAAATGGTTTTATATTAGTCATTTATGGAAAATGGGACAATAATCCGCCACAGTGCATGGTTGATTTAACTTCGAGTGTTGAAACAGCAGTCTCCAAAATAGAAAGATTTTGAGTGTTGGCGTAATAATTTTCAACGAAGCCTCTGTGCTCAAAATCCAGAAACAAATTATTGCCGTGGATTACAATATCATTCTTACTATAAAAGTATGTAGACTCATATTGCTGAAAGAATTTACTCGGTCTCGTTAGAATCACTTTTACGTTTGTCTATATAGAATAAAATCTAGTCAATACCAAAGCAATTCTTCGAATTCGGTGAATTTTTTAATTATGTACTTTGTAATCTCAAGGATGATTACTTCATTGGGACCAATTGTGCAATTCTATTGGTCTTTTATAAAATTGCAGTTAAGGGAAAATTGTTTCAACGCTTTTGTATATGATGATGAGAGGTCGAAGTTAAGAAGAATATCAAATAAATGAAATGAATAATTTTGATATGGTAAAGGGATGAAGAAACTCGAGTATAGTGTGGTGCATAATAAACTGTCTTTAAACAACCCATATACTATAGCTGTTCATGCAACGGCTGTAATTTGACACATTAATAAACTATAGCAAAACATTTGTAAGAAAGTAGCGTCAGTTGTTAGGGTGTCTTGAGACACTGTAGTGTCTTAAGACACTGTAGTGTCTTAAGACACTGTTTGGGGTGTCTTGAGACAATGTTTGTAGGGTCTTAAGACACTGTTTGGGATGTCTTGAGATACTGTTTGGAGTCTTTTGAGACACTTTTATAGTCCATTCTGGTATAAGTGCACAGACAGACGGACAAACAGACAGAATTTTGCAAAAAATCGCAAAATTTTTCAATGCATTTTAGATTGTTTTGGGTCTACAATAGCTCAAATTTTTTGCGCTACGCGCGATAACGGAAATTTTTGTGCATTATGTTGGCATTTTGACCCAGCCAAAATTTAATCCTAAATATGGCCTTGGTTTATAGTGTATATAAAGTTGTAAGAAATTATGAAGTCTCAGCCAAACTACTACATTATGTAATGCTAAATTTTTATTTCCATGTAGCCCTCATAAAATGTTAAGACAGTAATAGTAAAACCAAGTCCCCGAACTATTACGATTACTTTTGTATATTTTTATTATATTATGAGATTTTATATATAATTGGAAACGTGTGCTGTCCTTGCACATTTATATTTTTTACTTGCATTTTTTCATTTCGATTAAATCGATCTAGGTATATATCTTTTCCATGAGACCCCACGATATTAATATGCGTATCCACCAACGACATTAGAATAAATATCTCTAGACATAATAATAAATTACGATATTTCCTCTCTTGGTTAACTTGATTTCATTTTGGGCCAGGGCGAAAATTTTAAATTCATTCGGATGAATGTAAACACCGATATTACTAAATTCTTATTGTTCACCCAAGTGAATTTAAATTATTCGCGCTGTTAGCCAAAATGAAACCAAGTTTGTCTGTGGACCAAGAGAGGAAATATAGTAATATCAGTGTCTGGAGCTAGTATAATATATTATGTATTCTAATGTCTTTGGTATCCACTGCCTAACATGGCATAATGCAGCTAATGTTGAATGTAGCATCATACTTTTACATGTAAGTCAGGTCATCTGTATCCACCAATCCTTAAGCTTTCTAGTTTCCTATGTTTTATGAAAATGTTATATATATATACCAATATATACAAAATGAATCTTCTGCGGACAATTTCAGGATAGTTTGCAATAATATAGATATATTATAGTACCATTACAAAATATCTTATCACTTATATGGTGTGTCATAAAAATTCATATCGCATTATGAATATCAACATTTCGTTGCTTTCAATTGTTTTTGCATTGTGGTGACAAATCATTATATAGCGGAATAAATAATTTGAAGATGTTGTGACACTCTTTATTATCATTTTGACTGTTTTGCATGCAAAAGAAAAATTCTTGCATAACGAAAACAGAAAAGAACGTAGACAAATAGAAAACTACAATAATAATAATATTTTGATTTGCACACACGTGTTGGGCATCTACAGAATAAATATTTCATATGTGTGAGGGTTACATGTAGAGGTTATTTTCGACAGTGAGAGGGACATTTGTGTTTGTGAGTGAACTGGGTGACTTTTGGAGGAGCGTGGCTGCGGAGAAGTGTGTGGATGAAGACAGTCGATGTGATGATCCTAAGCCAGCACTATTTCCATTCAGCGAACCTTGAAATGTCGTCGTCAAAGTTGTTTCGCTCACAGACGAATCCCTTTGTCGATTCGGGTCCCGTTTCAGTCCGTAAAATCTACTGAAGCCAGTCAAAATGCCTCACTTTTACCTTAATTGTAATTACAGAGTCAGAAGGAGAAAAAGACGAAGGAAAGGAAAAGACGAGAGAAACATTACAAGAATATAATACACTCCCAGCCCAAAGAGCTTTTCTCCACAAAGTATTTAGTTCTCATGTCATGTTCTTATTATTGATCTCCCTCTGATCTTTATAATTCCTCTATGCCGTCCCAACTCATTCCATATTTTATATGCTTTCCATGGATCAAATATAACATGCTTGAGCCAGTTTTTTGCCTAAGCTTGCAGAAACCGAGCACATGAACATGTAGTAATGAGAATATAATGATTTTCGTTTTTAGCCCAAAATCCTTACCCAATATTCTCCGTTGCAGTCTGTGGAGACAAGTCTCTGTTGTGATGTGTCTGGTGCGGTCTATCACAGTCACAGCAGGTACACCGACTACAAGTCAATCCTGACGATGGAAGACGATTCCAGCGATACCTCACCGCTAAACGAACTTCCCCGTTGAGGAAACAATACAAAAGGGCAACCAAAAATCCCTAACATCAATAAACGTCATAAATCTTACATTACAAGAATTATTCAGCTAGGAATCAAATAAATCAAATACTACCTAAAATATTTTTAACCCGCAGGGATAAAATAAGAAAAATTTCTAAGAAAATCGACAGCCTGCCCCTTGGTGACAATTTAACGCCTTGGATTACCAACAATTGTCCTGTGGTGAGGAAACTCATTGCCCCGATTTGCAAGATTTACACAAGCGTTTATTTTACCATATAGTCAAAGATATTGTTACTTTTAATATATTTTCAAGACTTTTGCTTCAACGCTTAAAACGGAGTGGTTAAATCTTGAGATTTCTTAAAAAACCAACTTAAGAGGTTTTTAGACATTTTTCATCCCTGCGTCTCAGAAGAAAATTATTGTTGGAATATGTAAAAGATTACCTGCGTGGAAATGAGGAAAGCCCGTAAATGTTCGTATACCGGTGTTCTGGAGCCTGACAGGATAAGAACGTATGTAATTCCCAAAAGAGGCATCAGTACAACAAGAGCTTTGGCTGCTTTCCGTGACTGTTGAGTTTCTGGATTCGTGGCTGAGCGAAGTTTGGTGATGAGAACCTTAAATGCAAATAGCGTGTTTTTGTGCAAAGTGAAATATTCCCTTTGAGACACATAGGTTTAAATTAATCATGAAAATAATATTATTAATAGTAATAATACTTTGTTACAATAATTTTGGCTAATGGTATACATGCACGCAAAAAATTGCTTCGGAAATATTTAACGAATAACAAAAACTGCAAGCGAAGGAATAATGAAAAAATATTTTTACACTCACCCACATGATTTGTATAAGGAAAAGTATATTGGCTGCCAGGACAAGAATAGCTGGTGCCTTGTAAATCCAGTCGTATGCACTTACTGTAAGCCAGAGACACGTGGAGACGGTAAATTCGGGATCTGTAGTCTGATAAAAAATTCAAAATTATTTTTGTAATCCATTCACTCTGGTCTTGATATACAATGTATTGTCTTTTAGAAGTTGCGATGAATAGGAGTGTTTCAATTGAAATGGAGAAACGTGTAAGAGATTTTCTTTCTTTGTATTCTTCCCATTTATTCACATTTCCTTTTCACAATGTTGTTCGTCTATTTCCATTGATAAGATGCATTGTTGCATCCTTATTGCTCTACTTAATATTAAAAAGCCATAATATTTCCCCTGCAGCTTTTAAGAAGCTAGTGCAAATACATTCTACATTCCACAATTCCTGTATACTCTCCACAGTTTGAAACAAAATTGTAGATAAAAAGATAATTGCAGGAAAGTTGAAAGCCAAGACGAGGAAAGAGTGTAGGCTGAATTTTGTAGATTACAACTCGTAACACAAGGGAATGAATTTCTACTTAATATTTAGTGTTCGTCTCCTAATGCTACTTACTTAACCTTATCTTCCACACATACATAATATTAAACAGACAAAACCTAAATCCTTTTATGTCATTTACAGGGTGCCACTTCAATGTGCAACAATTTCTATAACTCATTCATTTTTTACTACCGCGAATTGCAAACAAATCTTCTTTCTTCATAATGCAAGGCTTATTCACTATTTACATCGATTAAATAGGTAATAAATTCAACAGAAAAAACCACATTGCTACAGCGTGTATATACTTGAATTGGTAGTTATATTTCGTGTATTGCAATGTGTCGCACAATTAACAAAAAAGTATTTATTAATATTTTGTAAATTTTGATCTAGTTCAGTAAAGTCTAAGATTTTGAAACAAACTAATTCTAAGACATAATTTAAAAATGAATACAATTTAATGAAAAACGTTTTATCAATACAGCTTTTTCAGGGTGTTTACAATGTATCCTTTAAAAATATTGGTACAAAGGACGATCAACTTTGGATATTTTATGTAACACTGAATTTTTTTTACAGTGAACGTATTTTATTATTCATTGTCATTCAGGAGAGTTTTAAAAATTGAGGCAAAACTTTTACCGTTGAATTTCCAGTAAAATAAAAATGTAAAATATTATGTAAAATCATTTGAAGCATAATAAATCAATATCATACACAATCATACATCACAATACGACTTTGATTTATGGATCACCCTGTACACTTGCAATAAACTGGATTTGACACTCGGGAGTCTGCTTACTATTCATAAAACATTGTCGCAGTGGTAGTAGCTTTTAGCAACAATAGAAAAGCCTATTTGTCATATCTTTGTAAAGGAAAGTGGTTGTAAATGCAGAAAGAGAGAGAGTTAGATACAGCAGAGCGACATTACCTTTTGGGTACACAAACAGACATTGCATGTATTCTTTTACAAGCAAATACTCTTACAGCAGATCTTTTTCTTTCCTTCTCTTCTATACACTGCTGTGTGCTAATACACATAATGTACTTGTAACTTAACACTTTCACCTTTGTGTGTATTTTTACATTTCCTCCGCCCTCAGAGTGTCTTATACAAGTCAGACTTAAAATCTTGGCTCCCAAATACAATAAATGCTGTAGAAAATGTTATTTGCGGGGCCGACAACGCATAATGCATTGTAATGGGATCGCAGTGGTTCAAATACGACAGCTCAAGCAACTTGTCAGAAAAGACTGGAAGGTATAGATACTAGAAATGTAGGTGGTAGAGGTACATACTTAAAAATGTCTTGAATGTAATGCGTGCTACTCTGCACTAAGGCATATAGTATGTTATGTATAAGTGTCTTTCCTGTGTCAAGTAATAGTCAAGAGATTGCATGATCCGAAAGAAATGAAGCGTTGCCGAGAAAATATAGAGGGAAGAAGAACCGAGCGGAGAAAGGAAGGATTATTATCATTAAGATAAATTCGAACTCGGCTAACATTTCAAAATAACTTTGGCTGTAAAACGAGAGCAAAGAGCCGTAAGGAAAGGAAACACAAATCTCCAGTTACACTTGCAGACGAGAAAGTGACTATACCTTTCAGCCTGAAAATACGTAGATACATGTCTCACAATACACTCTATAGGTATCTATAATAAATATAGGTATAGATAAATAGCCACCTAAATATACACGCTACAATTTACATGAATACAATAGACACAACACTTTCACCCAACTAAAGAATTCAATTGTAAAGTATTTTAACTGTGTATAAAAAATATGTTATGCTACACAGCACCATTTCCTAAGAAACATATTGCTCTTAACTTGTTTTTTAACAATCACAATTTTCATTTCTTTTTAAAATATTTTCATATCTTTGCGGAGTTGCTAGTGAAAAACTTCAATGGAAATAAATATCTGCAAATTCCTAATTAAAATTGGTTGAAAGTGTAAAACTATTCAAAGAATAAAATTATTTGGAGAGAAAGGAAATTTGAATCCTAGTAGTTAATGATATGATTAATACTATATTGATTCTGAAGGTAAGTCGTAAATTACACTGCACTTTCTACATACACAACAAATCAAACTGTAAACAACTTACAATAGAAACAAGAGAGAGTGAAGTTTTTCCAGAAAAAGAAAGTTGGTCTTTGCGGACACAATTGATAAATGGAGCGGTCAAGTTTGTAAAAGAGGGAAGAGTGACAAGGACAATTGGATTGGACAAAGAAAGAGTTGGGATGAAGGAGTTGTGTCAAGTGCTGGGGGACTTGTTCGTTGTGTTGAGTGCAGTTAGTGTAATGGGGCAAGTGACACGGGACAATAGAAATGACAATAAATGATGAGGAAGGAGCTAATGGTTGTTGGTGGAAAGAACGAGAAACAAGAGTTGAAAAAGCCTTACATGAATGTCAGCTGAAGCAGACTGGGTCATCCATTTGGCAATTGACCATCCAATAACGACCATCAACGGTAAACCTATTTGCCCCAAATGAAAGAAAGAAAAATCTGTCAAACCGATGAAGACAAGAAGTAAAGGGAAGGAAAGAAAGAAGAGAAAAAATCTTACATCACCATCACACACTGCACTACTTTTTCCCAAATATACTTCACAGCCTCCAATACCAGTCTTCAACCTTTGTGTAAGACTTTTACTTACTCTGATACCCAAATCTTAGTACGCAGAATATAACCAGGGATGAAATACAAAATCTTACCAAGAAATCTAAGCCCAGTCATTACGCAGACGCTACTTAAGTGGTGGTTAGAGATATTTTCTTTACGTGAGTATTGGTTGGTCACCAATTTTCTTTTCCCCAGCAGTGATAGATCGAATGTTGTTTTAGGAAACTCATTGACGGTGGCCTTATAGCTCATTTCTAACCAACACTTAACTACCACCTGCGCTTCTTCTGTAGCATAATTGTTCAATGCCCAGTCATAAGCAGACAAGATAACTTCCTGTATTTCCAAAAGTTCAAGATTCCAAGAGTTTATCAGGATTTCCAAAATATCATCGGGATTTCCAAGAATTTATCCGGATTTTCTATATTTTATCCCAATTTTCACCAGTTTATTCAAATTTACAAGATTTCATCTGGATTTCTTGATTGTTGTCTCAATTACTAAAATTTTACTCTCCCCCGGTAGCTTCGGTGCTAAAACATGAGATTTAAAAAAATAGCTGGATTCCAGAATGTCAAAACTATTACATTCCTGCGAATCAAACACGTTGTATGTATATACATATAGACAATCTTGGCTTTATATGACATTTTCTTTCCTTTATTACCCGATAAAATATTATTATTGACTCTATTGGAAAATGTAGTGAGGTGGCTACAGAAAATCGTTTTTGTCTGTACGGATGTCCTAGGTTAGACTATTATAGTGCTAGACAGTTGAGGAGTGCTATTGCTATTCCCTAAATCCTATACCTATCTGTCTACTTTTACACAAAAGGAGAATGTACAGCCACGCTCCAGTAAATTGGAAATACTAACGGAGCGATTTGAGCGTTTAGTTTTATACACGAAAGTAAATAAAACTGACGTTCAGTGCCAGTACTCCACTAAAATTATAGCTCCATACCTTCACCACTGTATCGTTTTTCATCTTTAAACCAGATTGTAGTAATATGCAATCCAGACTTTCATTCGCCTTTATTTCCTCCGCTCCCAAGCCTTTATACTTTTCTCCATACAACAGGACGCTCAAGTTTCTTTGTGTAGAGTTGGGCGTTACAGTCGCAGAAATGCAGATAAAGTCCACATCAAAGACATGCTTAGACTACCACTAAATATATAAAATCATCTCCAAATTTTAGTAACTTAAGTCCAAAAGAATAATATTTTTCATGCCTGTATTTTAATGAATAGGGAAAGTCTGTCTGACTCACTCTTACTATATACATAACATTATAATAGTAACACAGCACACATACACAAAGAAATAGCTCAGTCTCCATTTCACGCTTCGTTTTGCGTTTGTTTGTAGTTACTTTGCAGAGATAAGTCGCCCCATTTGTGTTAAATGCGAAACTGAAAGCTGTATAAAATAGTGCTGCTTTTATCTTATATATTTGTGCAGGAACTATTTATATGTATAATGTTTATTTACTACGTTGCACAATCCTCAAACGCAGTTTGATTTCAGCAATAAGTCTTCCTTATCCTACCCATCATTTAATGGTCAGCAGACAACAACGGCCAACCAACAACCAATACCTCAACATAATTTTATATTATGCTACGCTTCAGCTTTTTTATGACACTCAAACTATATGCTGCCTTATAAATTATCCTTATCATAGAATAGAATTTTTTTAACCACGTAAACAATACCAGACTTTGTGCACTATTATTAAACTGCTGTATAGCTTCATTGTAAACTTGAAAGGAGGATGCGTACATGTGCAGTGTGTTGAATAAAACTAAAAAAATTCTAAACCATGCAACCAATATTATTAAAGAAATAATAAAACACAATTTATAATAAAATGTATTTAATATTCACACTGACCAATCTTTGCCCAAATGAGCGACAAAACAAACACTGTGCTATGATTGTGTTGTATAAAGCTACACACGACAATAGTAGGCAGAGAAAACAATAAAGATATGCATCTCACAATGATATTATTATGTGGAAACAAGTCATGAGTGTGTGAGTGTGTTTAGTGTTGCAGTTACATCCATATAATCATGTGAGTTGAGTTGGCTGAATTTTACGCATTATTACTATTTCCTTCCTTTCTCGCGTATATCTAAACAGGGTGGATGGAGAGTTGTGTTTGGTGGAACGGGTGAAATAAGGATAATATTCTTTTGTATAAAAAAGGTTTTGTATTAGATGTACGACTGTACGAGAGATAGGATTCGGAGGAGTGTGTTCACATTCTGAACATGAATGGATGGATTTTATTTACACTCATCGTGCTGTGCACGGAAAAGGAAATCCGAGCTGTTGACTGACTATATGCTTTTAGCAGAAAATCTTCACAACTCCTTCTTGCAATTCTTTTAGTGCCCACCACACCGTGTCAATAAACTTCCAAGCTCATACTGAGAACACAGCCTTATATCTTTGAAAGAGAACGCTCTGATTTTCACTGTGAGAGTTTTTCATAGTGGAGTGCTACTTGCTTTTACTTTTACTTCTATGTACACAACACCGCACTCTTGTTTGTGTTGCACCACTTTGAGCTATGGGAATGTTGTGTTTTGCTAATTAAGTCAACAGAATTTGGACTGGTAAACACGAAATGAGGCTAATACTCCAAAACCATACAAAATATTGTGTGCCTCCTATTGAGCACTTACCTTGTTAGACAAGATAAAGCTTCCTAACTTATTACGCTTCAACTTCAAGATAACTATAATTAGCTTAAGCATCGTGTAGAGGCTTAGTCAATTCGTTAACATATTCTATACTTTTCAATGCAAACTGCTTTTAACATTTTTGCTTTATAGTATTCAAGCAAAACCTATGAAGACATTAAAAGTCAAACTTGATATTGGTGCAAACACAAACGGCTACAGATAGAAATACTTTCTTCCGTTTTAATTAAATAAAATATATATTTCTACACGGCATATAGTTTATCAGTGCTTCAAGTAATCATAAATATCTTACCCCAACCAATTCCAGCGTAAACGCGCAATCTGATGTTTTCAGCCACAAAGGTTCTCACTACCAGCACGTACAAATACAAACCTGAAATATTAAACAATAATTACTTTTTGAAGTGAGTAAAAAGTTTATTCCGTGTCATTTGTTAAAATCTACTGCCAAATAATAGATGCTTAAAAATAGAGTTGCTGTGGATGAAAATGACGTATAGGCGTATAGGCTTCATTAAACATTATTTTTCTATATTTTTTCTTTGTAAAATTTTGTCAAAAAATTGTTTAAAACAATATTATTTTATTTGAAGATCATTTATATGCACTTTCCTAATATGTTATTGTTTTAAAGTTATAGAAGTTTAGACTATGACTCGAACCAAGAAATAGTTGGATGCATGATTATGTTGGAGTCAAGCATTTTACGGGTGGTTACTTCTTTTCCCACGACACAGATTTGACAGACATGCTACTGCTATGCTAGTATTGGAATTCCCATCTGGCTGTGTTTATGCGGTAAAGAGTGAGAGAGAAAGTTAAAACTAATCCAATTAGATTGAGGTATACAATTCTCACGAAATCGTCTAAAATTGACGCGTTAAAGAAAGCCGAGTATAAAAGTTACGAGTTACAACTAAATGGGAAATGGAATGAAAAAGCCTTTAGCTTTTATTCTGTTTTTATTGCCCCAGTCTTCTCCGACTTTCATTTAAACACTAAATTCCCCTATAGACATTTAGAATGGAGCAGCCAAGCAAGAAAAGGCAAAATACTAAAACTGCTTGTTAAAGACGTAACAAGAGAGGCACACATAAATAAACACAGACAGTTTGGCACTATAGTATACATACGCACTGGAATACAGAGCCTAATACTTTTATTAAATAAAACCTACTTTAGCCCCAACGAACGTGGAACATTCTCCGTTGATAAGACTGTTTATAGTTTATAGTACAGTAATAATGTACTTGGCGAAATTGTACAATTTTCTTTATTCCCTTTGATGCTATTACGTAATTCCGAATTTAATTCTTTCTTTACACTCATTTTGGTGGAAAATAATAACAAAAGCGACCCAAAGACAAACTCAAGTCATCGCTGTTAAACATTAAGCAAGGCGTGAAATGACTACACCGAGAATATAAAACAAAAATTGACTGCCAGTGCAACAGAAGAAAATTAATCCCGCAGCACAGAATGAATTCTCATAAATGAACTCTTATTATACTTTACAACCCGACTTTCTCTACGTTCAGAAGAAATTAAGCCACAGCTTCTATTAAATCGGTCATTTTATATATTTTAGGGTTAAAAATACGGGCATTCGAAAATGGGGGAACGGGAGATTCCATGTAATTATAATAGACTAGTGAATCAGCGCTCGCGCTCCGAGCGGGGAAAGAAGTGAATGCAAGCAAAATACAATAAAGTTTAGACTCTTAAACTCTAGACAGGTGGAAGAGAAATTATTTTTTGATTTCTGAGAAAGAATTGTAATATTCGGTTATCATTACATCAAACTTTCCTCAATTCCAATTTATAAACGTCATTTCTCCAATTCAAACTTAAAGTAATATTGCTAAAATAATGCACTACAAATATGTACAAGGATATGCAATACTCAAAAGATGTACGTACACAATTATTGGTATAAAGTCAAACCAGAAAAGGAAAATGTAAATGCAAAAAGTATTAAAAATTTAATAGAAAAAAAATGAAATCTGACCTTCGACAAACATCCAGAAGAAATTGGTCAGATGGAAATAATGAAGCAAGATGAATGTAATGCAAGAAACTTGATTATGATGTCCAGGCTGTTTGTTGCCGCAAAGTCACCGATGAGAAATTTGATATTGTTTGGTTCGTCCGGCCCAAGTGTCAACAAAGACAAGAGAAGCATGAAAAAGAAAAGAAACATCCGTTACGTAAACATATCAAGTTACCAAGTGACAAAAACGAATCTACTTCTTCGCAGATGTCTGTCAATAAATTGTGTGCAATAACAATAAGAGTTGTAATGTAAGTGCAAATATGTACACTGTGTATAATGTGTAGCCACATGTGTTGTACAAGTATTATATTTTATAGAGATAGGTAGGTTCATATCCTTTGCATGTATTGATGATGCCTTTAACATGATCGTCTGTCGCTTTGTTTTCTATTGAATAAAAATAGGTTCCATTGAGTTAGTAAACATTTGCTTGTTTGTAATGTGAATTCATTGTTGTTCACACCATAACATAAACCAATTGTTATCTCGAGTATAATTTACACTGGATACGATACACTTTTTTTCTTCTTTATGTAGTTACATTCACAAACACACTAATCGCTAACCATGCCATGTCGTGTCACACAGCAAAGTTGTGTTGATATCTGCGTTATTCTATATACTTTTTTTCTACAATATTATACCAACTATGTTTGTCACGGCCAACTTCCACATAGGAAATACAAAAATCGCTTCATTAATAAGCAGATCAATAAAGTTTTTCTTAGTGAATCTAGAAGATTGGACATTAGGTAATAAAAGCATTTTTCCCAATATTTTCGAACGAAAGAAAATTGTAATATTCATTTTTAATTTAAAAGTCTTAAATTCTTCTGTTTTATCAAACACGTTCTTATTGAGAATTGCACAAGTGTTGAATCACTTGAATATTGCAATATTAGTAACGTTATTAAAAGTGTGACAATTCTTTCAGCAAATATTTTTTTACCTGGCCTTCTTGACTTGTATTAGTGGTGAAACTAGTGAGGATCCACATTGCATCGGACAATATATACGTCACGATAAGATTCATGTGGATTGTGTTTCTCAAGCAGCGCAGTTCTCTGTAATGCAACACACAAAGAAAAATCTCATCAAAATCACCAGTCTAACTTATACTACTTTTATAACTCCATTATTTCAACATTATTAGAAATAACGAAATAAGACATTCTCAGAAATTGCGAATCAATAGGAAAAGCTGATTGATTTTGCAACACGAGAATGAATTTTGTTAGTCAATTTTGATAATAAGCGCTGCAACAAGAGGATTAAACTTTAATTACTTTATAACGATGAAGATGATCATGGCAGTAATGAGTGCGGAAAGTGATAGGCAATATCCGTAAAAGTAAACTCCTGTGGTTATTTCCAAACTGCTATCATCCGGATTGGTTGAGTTCAGAGCTTTGCATAAATCGTAGTCGCTCAGATTCCATTTTCCATCGTCGCAAAATCTCGTAGCGTTATCTATCAACGTAAATTCATTTTGTAAATGAAAAAGCTGCGACTAATGAACAAGCGGAAGGAATAAGAGGTTGAGAATTCATGAAAGTACGAAAGATTTCTAATTACGAAAACTTATTCTAGATTGTCACGCATATACTTTTTGCTTTCAGGCCATGTGATTTTTAATTAGTTTTTGTAATTTAAGTACCAACAGGTGTATTAAGTGTAGAGTAATTATAATTACACAAAGAAAGTCAACGCAAGATCACTCCCTCTGTAGCAAAGGAGTAGGCAGCTTTTATGGCTAATGATTCTAATTTTTGAATTCCTATTCTACTTGGCTATGTAATAATTAAAAAGTTACAAAGATATATACTAGGATGAAGGTACAGACATAATGTGTAGGTATGTAATGTAATACATAATATATAAAATGTGACTAGACCTATACAGATGTTTGTAGCATAATATAGCTGGGATACAAATGAACGTAGCCTGCACGCTTTTCGTTTGTTTTTATAATATTATTATACTGTAGGACATAAGGAGTGTTTTAATAAAGTGAGTTGTTGAGGCTCGCATATTTGAGCAAAGTTTACTGCTAATGATACAGCGCTAACAAGAAAATAAGAAAATACACGCATTTTCCCTTAACAAAATATGAGCAGTAAACTAATAAGAAGTGCAATAAAGGCTTTTCCACACAAAACACAAAGGCATTTCCATTTCTTTCTGCGAGAGAAAGAGAAAGGATAATTAGCGGAAATTCTCAGAGAGCAAAGAAATCCTAACGAACAAAAGGACGGGGAGAAAAACATGTTTTGTGCAATTGAAAAGTTGTGGGCAAATTGGGTTATCTGTACTTTATGAGCGTATAGGTACATAGACTACTGTCAACTTTATTGTTCCTTTGACCTATTCATTTAATCATTTCGGCTGTTAGCGAATTTTAATTGTGCAAAACAAATAGCAGACACACAGACGCAATGAGGGAGACATGGAGGAAAATAAAAAAGTTATGGAACATTTTCCCACACACAAAAAAGACGCCACAAAAAGCGTCGTTGCTGAAACTTTGCCAAATATAGAACTTAATAATGACTCACAAGAATTTATTACTTCAACTGTTTTACAAGTAAGTAAACGCTAAAACATAATATCAGTATTCTCTATCTAAATAGGGAAGTATAGAAGTATTCTAATAATAGAAAACCAAAGTATACAACAAATAAAAATATCCACATTACATTGTGTGAATTCATTCTCATGTTGTCCCAGTTTTTGATTCTGTGTTTATTCACATGAACTAAGATTGATATGATACGAAGAAAGGAAGCAACAACGTTTCCATAAAGTATGGATTGCCATTCTTATAATAATTGAAATAATAACTTTTATTGTATTTTATATAGGAAAGTTTGCAACTTTGGAAACACATTATATTCATAGCAAAAAATAAATTAATTACACGTCAACGAAATCAACTTTAAACACAAAGAATGCCAACCATAAGTTTAATTAAAAAGTTTTTTGTTGAAAAAAACAACTTGTGATATTTTTAGTAAAGTATAACATTATGAACAATTAAGACATGGCAAGTGACAGCTGTTGGCAACGAGAAATGGATCTATGACCTAATGACCTTATACGATTACTGTATTTGTTAAGTAAGTGCTGCTTTAAAAAATAGCATTGAGATAGCAAAAGTTGTTCTGCAAAGTTGTGAGGCAATATTATAATGAAGGATTTTTTCCATTTATTTAAAGCAGATTTTGGAAACGCATAAATTAGGATTTATTAACACGAGCATACAATAAGAGTGCTAATAAATCTGACAGGCATGATATAATTCGTATCCCATACCATTGTACCTAAGCATACTCTGCATTTTTTAAGCATAAAATTTACAATGGCTTATTAATGCGCACTGACATCCTTCTATTTAAAATTCCATATGAAATGTTGAGGAAACATAAGATAGAAATTCATATACATTTCCTGTTTTCATGCCTCGCCTGCTTTCCTTGACTATTAAAAATTCGAAAGCATGAATATCTATATATTTCAGCTAGAATATACATTACCAAACATAAAGACATGAAATTCTATTGCAGCACAACACAAAAGAAGAAGAATCTGGGAAAACATTCTTTAGTAAAACAGACTTGTAAATAAGCCATGTGTATATATGCTCTGTAATTCTAAACAGATTTACTAAGCAAGGGCTTTAAGTTACTATGAATCTACTGCAAATTCTCCTGTTCCGGTTATATTTAACTTGCAATAATAATTCTAAAACTATTTTCGACTCTTACTCAAGAATTTGTTAATTTGAGCTCCACCATTTTATTTTGTGCTAACAAGGGAAGATGTACAAAATATATATTTCCTATTTTTAGATACTATCTTGGTATATATAGATTTTATATATTGATATTATTGCAATTTAAATAAATTAGGTCAATGAACACGTGTACTATTTTGAACTCTTAGGACAATTTATATCTTGTCTCTTGCCAAAACGATATGAAAAAGTGTTAATAAAATGAGAGTGGGACAGGATTGAAACGTGTAAAATATCTTTTATCAGTTCACAAGTGGGACATAAATGTTGCTGTGTAAACTTCACACTTTGCAACATGCTCTATTAATTTTGAGAGGTATGCCGTGAAAAGGAATTGACAAAGGAAACACAAAGGGCACTCTGAGCGAGTCGTATGATTTTCAATTTTGTCTTTTGACAAGTGGAATGAATTCATAAATCGGAGAAAAAGCTCCTGTCTCATGTCTGGCAAACATTTGAAGGTGATAGTAAAGGCTGACAATAAAAAGGGTGCAAAGCACGCGATGCTTACATCTTTGATTTTCTTGTTCTTATGTTCTTGTGTGCCTGGGCAAGGAAAGTGATTCTCAGTGCTTATGTATTAAATTAGAAGAGTGAGAGAGTGGCTCCTTCGCTCCTCTCACTCACACTCTCACTCACAGACGTGGAGAGAGCGAGTGTTGAATGGAGAAAATAAAGTGGCACTTTGAGATCCGAGATTCTTTCTTTCATGAGGTTTGCATTTTCCTTTTGCCTGTCGAGCTGTCTTGTGCCTTGTATTGTTAAATATATTGAACAGGCAGATGGCTGCGACTGAATATCACTTTCTCTTTACATTCACCACAACCAGCATTAACCTATATTCACATTCTCCTCCTACTCCACCACTTATGTTCTATCTCAACATCTCTATACCACTCACACCCATTCTCATCCATACTCTCTACGACCATCATGTCTCTCAATGAATACATCTATAGGTATACGCAGGGTTCTGAAATGTTCACAAGTCAAATTCGTCTATGCTACATGCAATCTATTTTAAATAATTGAAATCTTCAATCGCTTTCCTTGAAAAGTGTAAAAAATGAAGTTTAGCGATGCACCGAATTTTTCCATTTCACTTTAAAATATTTCACATTAAAATGATTTCGAAACATCCAATAAAATTACTGCATATCTATCTACCTACATGCCCTTATAAGCTTTCAGGACTATTCTGACAAATTAATGAATTTGTTAATTCACTAAAATCAGTTCGCCCCAACACATTGTGTGCAGAAATATGGGTTTATTTCCCATATTAAAATATTGGAAAAACTTATTTATTTTCATAGTGACCATAGTGCCCAATCGACGAATTTTATTTCGGTCATTTCGTCAATTTCTCCCACTTGATGACCAAAATGAATTTTATCCGGTATTTGAACCACTGAATACAATATTATTATTATTCCTTCCTCAGCCTTTGCAAGTATATGCGTAGAACTAGAAGTGGCGTTGAGAAAAAAAATTCAGCTCATTTCTTTGAGGAGTGATGAGTAGGTGGACTGTGTGCATTGAAGCCCATGAGGGATAATGCATTCTGGACAAGACATGTGTTCTGTCTAGGTCAAACAGACATTATGAGATGCTTATCAAAGAAAAAGCTTGTACACAGAAAAATGTATTTGTTCTTGGCACACGAAGAATGGGAGTTTGGTCGAATAATGCATGTACAAATAGACACAATGGAAAGCAAGGCGAAACACAATGAATTGCTTTAGTCCATTTACTACATCCGACATACGTTCCTCATCTTTTGTTGGCTCACAGCTTTGTTCTTTTTGCTTTTCCATTCGTAATCCCCATTCAGGTGGGGTAGGAAAAGCAATGACTGAAAACGTATTTTTAAATTATTGTTTTAGATCCTCTCTTATACTACAGAGGGTAGGGCAGGCTATGAAAAACACTCTTCTTCCACCCAAATATCTCCACGCAAAGAGTCCTTTAGTAGTGGTACTTAATTCTATATCCACTTTGAATCTCCCACTTATTAATTAAAATATTTACATTTGCTTCACTGTGCCTAAAAATTCCCCCCGAAAGTGGAAGGGCGGAATTTAGCTATTTCCAAAGAAACTGCTGGAGAAACACAGCTAAGAAGTTAAAGTTTGAAACTACCTACTGTTATTAGCCATAGTACAGTGTCCAATAACAACAATATGTTTAAAAAAGAGACTGGTAGTGCCCTTGGGCCTCTTATCACTAAAGAAATGAAAACGTTGAAATGCGCTAATTTAGCCCGTTATATGTAAATTCGATACCAGTATCAATGGAGAAAGCCCCCGAGCCCATATGAATTGAAAAAGTTAGCCCAAGCCCAAGTATCCAAAAGTAGTGTACAATGCAAAATAACAGATTTGGGCAAGAAGATGAGAAAAAACTAACGTGCGCTAACTGTCCCTGTCTCACATCGCAAACCAAAAGTCTTGTTTTGAAACATGTATTATAGGCACCTTTGCAACAAAATGTTGAAATTTGTCATTATTTAAAAAAAACATGTTTGGGTTACATAACTGTGAGGGGGATGGGACAATTTGCTGTAGAAGTTGAGGAGAAGCGACCCTACAAGATTTAGTTGTTGATTTCGATAATTTTTTGAATCCATTCTTGGTCATCAGAGCAGTAAGTGGAAGGGTTACTTTCCCATTGATTAACGCTGTAGATACTTTGAAGAAAGAATTACAGAAGCTTTACACCCTGAGGGCATGCCAATGGAAAAAGGACAACAAGAAAGTAATTTCGCACCTAGCTTGGATAACGCAATGGTATGCGAAAAAAATGAATAGAAGTGTATCCCAATTATTTCCAATAAAAGGATGCCTGACAAGAGTCCCGACACAAGTTTGATGAACTTTTTCAGTTTGGCTACGTGCAATGATACCTATTGAAGCGACAACATACAAGAAATAATAGGCTTTGGAAATAAGTCTAAAGAAAAGAGAAGTGATGATACACGAAAATTTAGTGACAAAAATCTTCGTTTCTGGCAAAGAAGTTTTACGTTTAGTGTCAAAATTGGACGGTGAACAGAATGGCAACAAAAAGAGTCATCAACTTTCTCCATAAGTAGTATTTGAGTTTTTTAAAGTAAAGGGTTTTTATACGTTGACCTACCTACCTCTGTAATCTTGTAAACTAACAACACGGAATATATTCCCAGACCATTTTCAATTCAATATATTTGCGAAAAGAAAGAAAAAGGCATCTTTTTCACATCTCTTCCGTTTAGGTGAGACGGAAAAATATGCTGATGCTAATACACCAATCTTATTTCAACCTTAAGGAGCAAAACAATATATCGGTAACTCTAACTTTCTGCAGGGATAAAATAAAGAAAAATTTCCAAGGAAATTCAATAATCGCTTCCTATGACCATTTTTGCCCTGATTTCTAAAATTTTAACTACTAAAATTTTAACTACTTTTTAATAGATTTCTGAGAACTTCTAAGTTTAACAACCAATTTTCAATATTTTTCTAGCACCACCAGCAACGGTGACTTCAACTTTTAAAATTGCTAGGATAAAACATATTTGCCAATAGCAGACTCATTTTATCCCTGTGGTTTTAGAGGATAGGGAAACATATAATATGCACATTTTCGCAAATGTGATATTTTGGTAATATTATATTACCACAAATTCATTAGAATTAGTAACAATATTTTTTCTGTGTCAGCAATATCAAACCAGCATAATAGTATGCATGCAGCATTGTGTAACAATAATTTTATATTCCCGACAAAGAGTTTTCGACTTGCTATTTACCTTTGCAAAGATTGTGGAAATAAAAGTGTTATTGTCAGAAAATATTCAGAGTTGTTCCTCTGAGAATAAATCTGGTGGCCTAAATCGGAGAAGCGAGTAGCATGTTAATACTTCTATGTTCATGCCAATAATGTGAAAGCATCACAGCGGAAAAGTCCCTGAAGTTGTGAAGTTACTGTCCCTGAAAATACCTGGGGAAAGGGTTCGCTTGTTAGAACAAAGTCAGTAGCATAACGTGGAACTGTCACGGTCTGCGAAATCTCAACTTTCTTACATTCGCCATTGAAACAAATATTTCACTATAATAATTACTGAATTTTCACTAGGTACATGTAAACTAAACCGACATATTATATAGCCCCGACATTAACTCAACCAGCATTGTCTTGCATACTGGCAGGCAATATAATTCAGCAAGTAAAATAAAAATGCTAAAAACACAACTCACACTTTTTAACTTTTGCGGCCATAAAATAATTTACGGGCAATTGGATTAAAGATATTCTTATTTTATTTTTGCATATTAGAATATTTTATTTTACTTCTTGCCATTTACGTTCAAAACTCAAAGACAATTGTAGAATTGCTTGTGCTTGCTAGAAATGTATACAGAAACTGCAACGGAACATGTTTAAGCTTTAAATAAGGACAAAGATTAATCAGGATCTTTGTTTGCAAAGATACTGCAGGATACTTGACTCCTGCGCTTGTCAGTTTAATGATGCAATTATTTCAGCCGTGCAGAATTATAGGCGCATAAAACAAATGACAAAAATAATGGATGGAGTACTACTCAGAATCAACACAGGAGACGACATTAGAATTATTGCATGATGACTTCCTCTCATCCACGTACACAGTAATTAGTGCACAGCAACTACACACGACACTCACAGCAACTCCACTACCCTCACAATTAAGAGTTCAATATTTGTAGTGTGCAATCCAAATAACTGCTACAGGTAAGGATGAAATTAAAGGATAATATATTACGTGAAAGCAATTTGTTATATAGGTAGTATTAGTGCCGTATCTAGCGGCAGGGCACTAGGGCACGTGCCCCCCCCTCGAAATCTCAAAAAAATATATTATTTAGCGCACCAAAGTGCCCTAAATCGCGAAATTTTTCGCGCTACGCCCGAATTTTATACTTTTTAGGTTGATTTTGTCTTAATAAGCTAAAAATTTTCGCGCTTCGCACGAAAACACACATATATAATCACATTTTTACCTTGGTGCCCTCCCCGAAACCAAATCCTGCATACGGCCTTGGGTAGTAAGGTATAACATGTACCAACTTAGTAGGAGTACTACTAACAAACACTTACTGCATTCTGTTCTTTCTTTAGTGCAAGCGCAAAGTGCTATATAGAATTCCGCACACTAAAGTTGTCTAGTGGGTTGGCTGTAATAGTTATGTATGTGAAAGCAACTAGCGGTGTATTCTATTATTACATGTTTCATTGTAAGGATGTAGCAATAGAATATACCTAGAATGGAATTCACTTCTATTTGAACAAACCCTAACGAACCGAAAATAATTTCACAACTGACTTGTGTGTCTCTGTCTATGAATTTGGCTCCAATTATTGTTATGTTGCGACGAGCGTCAGTATTTGGCTTTGTGAAACAATATTAAGCGATTGTTTATTAACACTCACTTCCTCCTTGGGTGCGTAGCGTGCATTGGGATTTGTCTTTGTACCCTTGCCAAAGAATTTCCTAAATGCAAACTTTTTCGCTCGGTATAATGTCCTAAAATTTCCTGTACTCTTTAATCAAGCAAATAAATACTAAACTAAGCACCATGCGTATCTCCGTCATACTTGAATATAATTATCTGCATTTTGTAGAGCCCTACCATAATATTATTTACTGATAGGTACCAAATGTATGTATGCATGAAACACTAATAACCTCATGTAATATTAATAATAATATTATGCAAACTGCTAGGGCAAAGCTCAAGTGTAAATCCTCATCTACAGACCAAGAAAGTAAGCGATGTGTGTCTTGTGCTACGTATAGAGTTCTTGCAGTGTAGCAATGTCAGTGATACTGATAGCAGGGGCGTATCCAGGTCAGACATTTGGGGGGGGGGCTTGAACTAACCTGTGTCAGATACGTTAAATTTTCGCGCGCAGTTAGCAATTTTTTGTTACATTTGCGCAAATTTAGGTCAAAATCAATGTAAATTGCTACAAAATCGCGCGTAGCGCGAAAAAAATTGGCAAATTTTGCTCAAATTTGCGTAAATTTAGATCAAAAACAATGTAAATTACACAAAATCGCGCGTAGCGCGAAAATATTTTGCAAATTTTGCCAAAAAATGCGCAAATTTAGCCAAAAAATGCGCAAATTTAGATAAAAATCAATGTAAATTGTAACAATATCGCGCGTAGCGCGAAAATGTTTGAGTTTTTTTGAATTTTTACGGCAAAAATAACCAGCCCCCTAAGCCCCCCTAAATACGCCACTGACTGATAGGGATAGGAGTATGTACAATTCTTACGAGTTTTCTTCATAATTACTCTAAAAGCATAACTCTACTTGAAAAGAGGAAATGGGGAGCAGCTGAGAGATCTGCGTCTTATTAACGCATCATCATTGGACAAAGTGCATTTTTGTAGTGCCTTAGTATATTTTATCATACAAGAGGTACATGTACATATACAGATAGTATGAAATAGTATAATAAGCCCAGCAGTACTTGAAGGAAAATGGGAAACGGAAGGAAAAAGCTCGTGAGATGAAATTTTAATGACTGGTTGTAAAACAAAGAAAGGAAGGGATAAAAGTTTATAAGGTGAACATAGAGCTGAGAGCGAAAGAAAAAGATATTAACATAAGACTATAGATACAAAAGATAATCCTGCGTGTCATAACTCAAAAGCTCTTCTGAACGCTCTAATCCTTCTTGTCTGCTTTTGAACATAATTCTTAAATTATTCTGGGCATTCCTTCATAATGTACAGAGTAGGTACGTACATTACTTTTACTGTCGCAAGTGTGAAAAATGACTCATTTTCTTTTGTTAAAAAACTTCATAATTATTATGGTGCCTATAATAGTAAGCAAAGATATTTTCGGTTGTTTGTAATGTCTTTTGTTTGTTTCGAGAGTATTGAGAGATTTAAAATCAGAACATTGGTCCATACTGTTTTGAAAACGCATATACAAATCTTTCAATCAAAATAAAATTGGCTTTTTATCCCTGTTTAGAAAAAGGTGTGTGCACCTCTTAAAAAAAGTTAAATCGAGCACTACTAACACTCTTTAAAAGTATGTAGCTGCTACCTGCACAGAAAAATGAGTACAATTACATGCTCCTTTGTAAAAGAAGGCGATCATTTTTCACACACCTGCTTCTGTGAAGCAACACGATATCAGTATAGGTGTACTGAGTACAACAAGGCATTGAATATCTAATGAAGGTGTTATACCGTAGAGTAATTAAAGGAAGACTAGTGTATAATAAGCAATAATAGTGTGACAGCTGAAATCAAAGTTAAACCCTGGCAGTAAATTATTGCAAGACAGTAATCCATGGTAATAAGAGTGTTATTATTGGATTTATGTGTATTTGTGTAGAAATGTAATCGGATTGTGTACGAGGGGAATTAGGGGGTGTCAAAGAAAGTGGGGCAATAAAGAATGATGGGGGAAAGAGAGCGAGGGAGAGAAAGAAGGACTCGTCAAAACTTACAAGATGTGTCATAAAAAATGCCATTCATTTCTGAGAAGCAAGGTAGAGACGCGTAGAGTCCTGCGGGTGTTTCTGGCCAGCAGAGAATGCCATCGTAGCCTCTGGGGCAATAAACAACACTCTGATTTGTGTAGTCCGTGTCATTCTCCGACCCGGCAAATGAGGATGCATTGTTTACTAACACAGAATATATCTTTCTCTCAATCCCGGCTGAAGAACCGATGGGGAACTCGGGCTGCAGAAATTCAGGTTGGAAATTCTGGTGTGGAATGTTGGCAGAGAAGTCTTCGGAGGAGTTGAGGTTGAGATTGAGACACCGCAGTTCCTTCAACATCGAGTCAGATATATCGTACACATCTGTTTCTCCATTGCTCTCGTTCATTTTCAAAATTATTTTATTTACACATTCTTCATTTTCTTCGGGTACTTTAACTTTACTTGGTCCACAGCGAGATTTATTAGTCAGCCGAACTGTAGCTGTTTTAACTGTAATGATTCTCTACGTGCAATTCGGCTGTTAGCAGCAGCTTGGAGAGTAAATGTATAGATTTTAATTCCACTGTATTTATGTTCTGGGATTTGTACAACACTCTGAACATCTCTTGACATTCTTCATACATAAACGTTTTGCCTGTATATTTTTTGCTGTGCTATCGTTCTTGTGGTACTAGTGATACAATATTCTGAGTTAATAATAGAGTGTTGTCTTAAGTTGTAGTTGTGCAGCTTTTGATTATTCTTCACTTTCTCGTCCTTTGTTTTCTCGCTTCAGTATCTCTCTTTGATTAATTACCCGAGGGTGTAATCCTAAACAAGACAGAAAATTACATTTGCAAATTATCTTTGATCTAATCCCATAGTCGTATAATATAAATCAAAATAAACAAAATCCTATTTTACAGGCAATTTGTTTTAAAGTTTTTAACCATTAATCATAATAAAATCCTCTAACTTTCTATAATAAAATTCAATCATTTTGGAATGAAATAAAAATCGGTCACCACAATTTTGCTCAAAAGAGCGGATATGTCAATGCAAGTCGCCAATCGCAATAACAGCGAAAACATTTTCCATCTGTACATCATTTCTATTATTGAGCGCTCGGTCCGCATCCGAGGCGCCCAACCAGAAATCGGATAGCCCATTTAAATTAAGTAGCCAAAATTGGAAAACAAATTCCACGAATTCGTATTTGTTCCTCATTAAAATGTCAAATCGTATTAATAATTATTTTAAATTGTCACATAGGTTTAAAATACTCTTCAGATTGCAAATTTTAATATTGAACAAAAATAAGTGCAACTGCCACTCGAAAATAGAATGTGAATCATTTAGAATCACTTTACAACTTTTCCTATTCTCACAAAATCCTGCGACGATTCTGAATTCTAATACCACAAAAAATGCTACTGCGTAAAAGTTTCTTATTTTTGTCAGAATGATGGATTCATTTGTATTAGGGAATAACTGATTGTGAGATATTTTGGTAGCACATAGAAATAACTTACTATATACTATCTATTAATTAATCTATATAGTATCTACATAATAAATGATCCAAAATGAGAATGCCCTTATAAATACTTAATAATAGTATGAGGTCCTAACAAGCTTTATATTTACTGTGTTTTCCACCCAAGAAGCTCCACGAAGCTCTGACTACGTAAGTGTATTTCATGAAACAAATAATGGCTTGCATATAGCTGTTGCAGTGCTGGTTTAGTTGGTAGAAGAATTAGAGTCAGTTGTCATTTAATATCCTGTCGGTTTACCTTTATTTCCTCGCTGGTTGCACTTACCGTTATTTCTGCTTGTGTCACTCTTCTACCGTAATGGCTTACGTAGTGGAACATAAAAGCTTGCTCGACCCAGTGTGCGAAAGCAATTTCTCCCAGATTCGACTTGAACGACTAAATTGGTAGGTACCCCAAAAGTGCCTGGATAGATACACTCCACTCTCGTCTCTTTTGATTTGTCTCCCAGGACTTCGCAAAGAGACGAGAAGACAACCAGCTAACCGTTACCTTATTTCAGTCAAATCCAGATCAAGATCAAGTCAACTCCCTTTCTGACAGACTTTTTACTTATGTGTCTTCTCCTTAAAAGAATACAATTTCAACTCCCAATGGGAAGTGCACAAGTGTACTGTACACACTGATAACTACAAAACCCATTTTTGATAAAAGCATAGGTAGGTTAGCCACTACAAAGGTATATACCTAGGTTCATATTATATTATATAACGATATGAGGTATTATTTGCGTGAGTTGGAACAGGAGGAATGGATCGAATCAAATTGTCTTATATTTCAAACATATAATGTATATTATATAGCATCAAAATATCTGATCCGAAACACACGAAAGTAGTGAAAAGCATTCTTTGTGATAATACAAACATGATATCAAATCCTTGTATTGAAAACAAGAAATAATCTTTAGCCTTTCCTGAACACGTAACCTGAATTGTGGGTGAAATGTTCTAATCGAAAGAAATAGCAAGAAAAAATTGAAATATTTCACTTTATATTTCTTGGAATGCGAAAAATATACAGGCAGTACGAAACTTTCATGCAGTAATATAATTTTGCAATATTTAAAATACCAAATCCCCAAGCGATTTCCATAAACTTTGTACAACATACCTAAGTAAGCTTTGGATATAGGCTTAGGAGTGTATTGTATGTCTAAAATTCGTGGTTTTCTCTGATCCGTTAAAATTTCAGAAAGGTGCATTAACGCTAAATTGGTTTTACATCAAATATCGTTCAGAATTGTTCAGAAATGTTGATACGTTCACGGCTCATTAGAGCTGTCACATTAGAAGTCAATGCTCGTCTTGTAACTAGACTCAGATATCAGATCACCAACTTATACGCTATACTTACTTTTAAGAGATGATCTGGATTTTAATCCAAAAGCTTCTCTTCTGAAATACAAAGTCGATCATCTTTTCTTACTCTAAAAGTTATTCTATCTGCATCTTATTAAATGTACTATTAAAGCAACCAGTTAAACATTCTCTAGAAAAACTGACTTTTTTTATTTTATTTTATAATATTTATGTTGTACTAAAGAGAAACACTCCATTGAATTGGAAAAACTTAAATACAGTATTATTGTACAACCACATAATACAATAGTAATATTTACACAGTAAGACTGCAAGTAACTTCAATTACCTAAAGTGGAAGTTCTATAGTCTGTCTAATATTATTGTGAAGGTATGTAAGTTGCATATTAATGAACAATATCCAAGTAAGTTTGCATTCTACAAATAATATTTGTTTCTCTTTAATACTATTTCATATAGTCAATAGTGAAATATTATTTTCTTCCATTAAAATGTTAGTATTTCAGTAAAATTTAATTATTTATGATAAAATGATAAAATGAGTAAATATAACAAAGTCAGTTTTAGGGGTAGTTTAATATTAACTTCCTAATAAATACACATGTTAAAAAGTATCGATTTTATTTCTTACCTAGCTCACATTTCTATTTTCAAAGCTTCCATCAATAATATATTTAATAGGTTAATAAGTTCAAAATATTTTACATAAAATATTTACCTACATTTACACTTGGTTTAGCTATCGATTTGTTCGGTTTATCCATCGAGTAACAAAAATGTGCAAAGTCTAAATCTTGTTTTACAAATCTTGCAATTTTCTTAACAGTTTGGTTGAAATATTTAAGCACGCTAGTTTTCCACAACAATTCACACCATTACTTGTACTTAGTCACATCATTTTTCATTTGCCCACCGTGTTATTTTTAAACCACTAATAGTTTGATCTAAATTTAAAAATAGATGTATAGAGTTTTTTGGCACTACTGTAAAGAATAAGTGTGCAAAACTGTAACGGAAGACGAAAACAAGTATTACTAATTGGGAAAACAAATCAGCGATTAGCACGAGGAACGAATGAGGTATGTACTATACCCAATAAGTACATTTTGCACAGAACTGACTGCAATAGTTTTAGTTGCAACAATAAAGGAAGATAGTGAAAGTTAGAGGGAGACGAAGAGTGAGATTTTGGTGGCAGAGAATCCCTGAAGACACTTCGGAGGAGAATGGGAAGTTAAGTGTTAGTGTTGCACTGAGACTGGGAGAGTAACTGAGTGAGTGTAAGCGTGTGATGATGCTGTGATCCTATGTGAGACTGTGAGACGGACTGAGGATTGTCTTGCGTCTTCTTCCTCTGCTTTTTACGCTTCATATCTCCAGTCACACACACTTGCACTCTCCACCACGTAAAACAACAAAGTTCATCCTGTACACGTCCTGTGTCCTGTGCTTGTTCTTCTGATGATGGTCGTCTATAGAACTTTTTACCACACAGTCAGAAACCGCATCGCTTACACTTTATAAAGTCTATTCTGTAGTGCAGTCAGCAAAGTCAAGATTAGAGTTCCACAACACATGCTAAATATAGTCCCTTCTTCTTTATTAACTCCAGTTGCCCGACCTTAGGTTAGTATTTAGTATTTACCCAGAGACAAACCATTACATAGCACTACGCAACCCATCTTATCCTTTGCCTACATAACAGTCATTGTGCGAATACACTCAAACAACTTATATACCCTAATGAATAGCGACAAATTTTATTTGTGCACAATAATTGTGCCTTTCATTTTTATTACTAAAAATATGGATACAATGAAAGCTATCGGAAAGTTATTATTTCATCGGTTACGAGTCGAAAGAAAGGCATTTTTTCATTTTATTGGTATGAGAATATGTCGTTTTTAGAAATTTTTGTACTAGGCGTGTTGTAAAACGAAGTATTTTTATTTCAACTTCTTAATTCATTTATTCATAATTATTAATGTTATTGTATTGTGCTCAGGCGCGTAGCCAGAATTATAACCTGGGGGTGAACAGCAACGTTTTATACAGTTTGTTTCTTGGAATAGCAAAAATCTTAATATAAGTACATGATATAAGTTTCCAGGCAAGCGTAGAAATAAAAATTTGAATCAATTTAGGTGAAAACCAAAGTAAATCATGATAATCGCGCGTAGCGTGAAAATTGTTCCCATTATTGGCTATTTTAGTACTATAATCATTAATTGGTTTGGGGGTGCACGTGCACCTTTTTGGCTACGCGCATGATTGTGCCCTATACTAGATAAACTTAAAAAAATAAATAATAAAGACTAGGTCCTATTTCACCCGCAGGGGAGTCGAAAAGAAAAGTGTCAAAGGGAAAAGTTGTTCGTCGGACCATAGGGTCATATGCAGGGACAACGGAATATGTATTTATATATCTCGGATTTCATTACGGGTAGTGTAAAATCCCAATAGGATGTACAAATGAGCTAATTATCCTGCGCGTATGTAGAAATAAGTGAACTTATTTATTGCAATAAAATCAACAATTGATTGTATTTTCAGGTAAAATAATCGCTTTTTTGGGACTTGTAGCTTGATTCCCAACCAAATAAACGCAATATTGTCATTTAAACGTCCTTGTGGCTGAAATTGGACCTAGTCCGCTTTCCTATAGTCTAACTTTTGAATTTGCAACTTCATCCCACATCATGCCCACAGCACACAATCCCACATATCACACAGGTATCCCATTTGGGATAGGCAACCACTGCTTTACTTCAACCCCCAATTGTATATTGGATGTGGATGTGTTCCTCCCTACCACTCCGGTATCACAACAAATCAAAAAAAAAATTAAAATATTTAGCTATTCATATTAAGTGTTTGTGAATCATCTAATGTGAAGTATCATTTTGCGAGCTCGTAGGTCCATGGATTGTCTTTGCCTTTGTTTATGTGCTTTGCTGCCTTTCAGTCACAATTCCTGATTCTAGTCAGAAAATATTACAAAAAGCCTCTCTCAGCCAACTACCAGTAGCTACAAATGTTGATGGAGATGTTTCAACAATTATAATAAAACTTATTTGTGTTCAACGTTGAATTTTTGAAAAATGAATGTGAAAGAGTATTATTAGGTTTTGTATACAGGTACATATAATAACACTGGAAATCCTTTTTAATAAATAGGGAAGGGTACTTTCTCTCTTGTGAGTACATTGTAGAGACGTAAATATCCTCTGTATTTTGAAACCCAACCGAAGTCTAGTATTACTAATATAGCTATAACTGTCTGCCTGTTATATATCTTTCTTTCCTCACGTTCCTCACTCACTTCCATTAAATTGGATTATTAAAATACTAGAAAGGCAAATGCGCTGTGTTCCTACTAAGTCATTTCTATAAATATATTACAATACCGACAGAAAATTTATTAGCCCTATTTTTATACATATACAAAACACAACCCTCTAGAAAAGTAATGCCGTGCCATATCGTATATCCTATGGAAAAGCTTGGGAACATTTGCAGGGTAACGAACTTGTGAACTCACAAAATATTTGAGTTATTTTTTGACTCACAATTTCCTTATACATTACATTTTGTGTAGTCCTTATTTGTCAGTAACTCCTTTGCATTGCAACGACACACGTATTGAACAATGGACGTATTGTAGAATTTCTAGTACAGATACAGACAAGAAGAATTTAAAAATGAAGAAAATAAATTATACATTTTTGAAAACTTTAATTTTTTGGTCTTTCATTATATTTTCAAATGTGTTGTCCTCAACTTCTGCATTAGGTAAATACCAAACACTTTCGTGCGATTTTATAAATCAAGACATGTGAAATTGAAATACTGAATTAAAACTTATAAATAAAATGAATTACTGTACAGGTCATCGCACAAGGCGGAGTTCAATTCCCTTTGAGAGTGAAGTTCAGCATATTATAACGAGAACAGCCGCACGTTGCGGACTGACAAGAAACCAAGCAATTTATGAACCCGACGTAGAAGACTGCTCCGCTTATTATGTTTGTACTGGAGATTATTTCGTTCGTCGAAAGTGTCCAGACAATTTGTACTTTGCCCCCGACAAGGACATTTGCGATTGGCCGGAAAACGTTGATTGTGCAAATACTGTTGATTTTTAGAACGAGATTAAAAATGATTTTAAATATTAAAATTGACCTTATAACCCTATCCTGGTTAACTAAAGGCTAATGTATCATTTGGATAATATGTTTGAAATATACTCGTGCTTTAGTAGGACAAATAATGTTGATGTCCAATTGTCAGACCATATAAATATAAATATTGTATTATTTTCATTGGAAAAATAAATGTCAATATAATTTATTGACAAAAGCAGAATAAACCACACTACCGTTCTATCCAAATATTAAATTAATTCAGTTTCATCACGGTTCATTTTATGTTTTTATAGATAATATAATTATAGTATTATCTTACAATTACTAGACATCAATTTTCTGTAACTATTATTTAATAACTATACAATGTTTTTGAAACCACTACAACAATTATGAATAAATATATACTGTCATTAATTTTCCGAAAAGAAAAAGCTCGTTCTTAGAACGGTGAAGGGTTAGTTGGATTTGGGATGAAGAAGGCCGTACCGAGTGTGGAGGCTTAGGGGCTTAAGCCTCTCCCTGGATTTCTATAAATTGTCAGTTTAGCATGATATCACTTTAAATTTACCATGTTGCTTAGAATGTGAACTCCATGCAAAATGGAGTTGTAAGAGTGTAGCCTCCCCCAAAGAGAATTCCTGGGTACGGCCTTGGGGATGAATATGACCTTTCCCTGTTTAATATTTAAGAAAATCCTTTACTTATTTAAAAAAAAGTTCTTTCTTGATCTATTTTACCTTCAAACTTCTTCCAATTTTCCTTATTTTCTCGGATTTCGCACACTCCCGACTCTCCTTAAGTTTCTCTAATTTTCTTTAAATCCTCTTTCCACAACTTTCCGCTATTTCTCTAAATTTCTTCAAATTCACTCTTTCCTGAGCTTTCATCTTTTTCTCTAATTTTCCTAAACTTCACTATTTCCCAATCTTCCCTCTATTTCTCTAAGTGGCCTCAAATTCACTCTTTTCCGATCTTCTTTCTATTTCTCCCATTTTGCTAAAATTCATTCCGACCTTTCACTAATTTTCTATTTCTTTGCAAACTCTTTCAAATTCTTTCAGAATAAATGACAATAAATTTAAAGTAATTATTGATTTTTGACACATTTTGCACATAACAAATTTGTATCTGTATATCGAGGATTAAGGAATTTGAAAGATGATAAAAAATTATTTCCAAACCTACCAATTTAAATATTGTATGTTTATACCAATGAGCGCATAGTGTAGATTTGATTTCAATATTACATATTATATAATTACCTATATCAATAAGGTATTATTCCATTCGGACACTTCTTTCAAAAATTATTTTTAATTGTTGCCACGTGTTGTCAATTGGAGTCTCGTATTGAGTCTCGTATTGTCAATGAAGCCTCTTACTGTTAATTGTCGAATTTTTATGTACATGCATTAAACATGAAACAATGTCGGAAGAAATTGTATTCAATTTCTTTGTTGTCTATGTGTTAAAATATATTCCTAAATTGCATATACACAAAATAAATTTTAGTACTTGACTTGACTGAAGGTTCTGAAGGCTTTTCTATCTTATCTTACTTGCCTGCGGATTTCTTAATTGTTCATTTATGTCCATAATTTTAGCTAAATCAAAATTTCAAACCACAACCTCTTAGTATTTTTATCTTCATTTTGTGTTTTGGAGAATTGTACTTCAAGGTGTTTGGGCTACAAGTCATAACATAAGGATTTTTCCGATCGTTTTATTATAGTATATAAATGTTACATGACGAGTGGCTCCTGATATACACGGAAGTAAAACTTCTGCTATTTTTATTGTTTGGTAGGGCACGCCTTTTATTTACAGTTACCAGAAGCGACTGTTAAAAACCGGGACACATGCAGGACAAGCACCAACAGTTCGTACCTGCCCTGCATGTGTCCCGGTTTTTAACGGTCGCTTCTGGTTACTGTACTTTTATTAAATGCAGAAATGTTATAATGTTACAAAACTAATGGTAATACTGTGATACCTGGGCCTAGTGTGTATCTAACGCCTATTTGCCTGTGCAATTTAGAGTTGCGACCGAAACGAACATGCTCGATGTTTGGTTCGGCCTCTAATATCGAACAATAATTTTGAGCAAATCCCGACCTCTCTCAAGACAGTCACATCCCGGGCCGAAGATGAACAGAAATTTATTTGAACCGAATCCGAACACAAGAACTTTTCGGTTTTAAATACTTAATTATTTGGTTTGAATGAATAAAGTAACTTCAGTTATTTCAGGATGTTATGTAGTTTTATACTTGTTGTATTTTATAACATTTTGAGTAATGTATGCATGAGGCAATTGAATGACCATACTATCTCGAACCGAACCGAACAAGAAATTTTTTCTGGTCGACTCGAACTGGAACATTATTTTCAAAGACGTACCCGAACCGAACAAGAATTTTTTTCTGGCCGAACTGGAAAATTATTTTCATAGACGTACCAAACCCGAATCGAACCGAACATGCAATTTGTAGAACCGTACTCGAATCGAAAAAAAGCCTGTTCGGTCGCAACTCTATGCAATGTACATGAGGATGATTTTATAGTTCGAATTTGAATCGTTCAATCATTACACAATTTCTCTGACATTCTTGGAATTTGCTGGATCGTCAGAATATTACTTTTCACTTTTGCAAACAGTACAAAAACATATTCACCTTCAAACATAAATGTGCGCATTATACAATGATTAAGATATACTAGATTTTCTTTTAAAATTAATTTTCTTTAATTTTTATAAATTAATTAATTGATTTAAAATATTGTTTACTACACATTTAATTTTTAATCTCCTGTTTTCATCTCATTTAATTAACACTGCGTAGTGTAGTTTAGACGTGTCAGTGTACTAATGTATTACAAATTGTCAAATTAAAACAGAAAGAATCGTACGACATGCATACCCCTACTCCTAAACTAATTTATTTTAAGTACACGTTGCTGTTTTTAAAATTGCAACTACTTGCAGTTGTGGCTGTGTTTATTGTGTATTACTTCACTTCGTATAATAATATTACATTTAATTCTCTGGAAAAGCCCATCGAAGAAGTTTTGATTTCAAGTTAGTTCATATTAGCAATTAAGCATAACATAAGCCAAGTGTCTCAAGGGACATTTTTTAACCATTTGGATGATTTGATTTGTTTGCTTGACTTCCAGATGTTCCCAAATGCATACTTGCTGATTTGCAATTGGACGAGCCTGAATTTCAAAAAATTTTAGACAATGACAATAGAATGAGAAGCTACAAACCTCGTTGTTTACCATCATCTTGGAGATTATTCGATTCTACCATCGATTCTAAACTTGTAAGAGTTAATGGAGGAAAGGAATTTTGGAATACCACTTCATGTTGTTACACACCTTTTACCAGACAACCAAAAGATGACACGAAAATCATGTTAGCATAAATAATATTATGAAAGTAAACTGATATTGATAATTAAAAATATCAAGGTTGCCAGGCTTGCGCAAATGATGTAAAGAAGATTTCTAGCAAATCTCATGAAAAAATAGTTGCAATTTACACGAATTCGAAGGTTTTTTTGACCTTATTAGAAAGCTTGTTAAATAAGTTCTGAGAATGGAGTTTACGAACTGAACTCACAATACTGAGGATTAAAAATAGATCAACTAGCCAAGTCCTACTACTTTTAATTTTGCATTTTTACTTGTTTTATATAATTTTAAAGAAACATAAATGTTTTAAAATCTGGGAACCTTGAATCGATTTAATGACTAGGGGTGCACGTGCACCCTTGCCTAGAATAAATTATTATTTAAGTATCGGAGAGTATCGGAGATGCTTTATGATTTTCAATTTCCGTCTGTCTTTATTTTCAAGGTTACTATAACTAGATATTCTGAGAAGGTTTGACCTATTTTGACGATATGAGACTTTTAGAGTGTAAACAGGAAGATAAATATTATATGCGTGTGTCTAGGGCCTTGGTACTATTTGACTTTTGTCACAATAATATTTGATTTTAATGCCACAATAATATTTAACTTTTGTCATAATAATATTTGACTTTTGTCACAATAATATTTGACATGGAGGACTCATAAATTGGTAAAAAAATATGCATGAAAATACACTATGGTGCATAGCAACCCCCTAGTCATTCTTCCTTCTACGTCGTCACTCGTCGCCCACCCACGCTCTTTTTGAAATGTTGCTTATTATTAAGGATTGGCCACACGTTGCCATTTCTCCGCCAGATCTCAGTAGTGAACAATACCGTGCGCCCCTAGCTTATAATTCTCGCTATGTGACTGTTAAATAGTTGTATTAATGGCATTTAAATTTTATTTGCGAATGCAGTGAGACTACAGAATGCTATATCGTCGATTCCGACGAGATGAAACTTCCTGCTGAGCACGAATTCATCAAAATTGAGTGCACCTCTACAAAAAATGACAAAACAGAATCGATTTATTCGGATCTTCTTAGCTTCGTGTCTTTAAAACCTGAAGTTGAGGAACGGGTGTCAAAATATGAAAAATCTCACCAGCCCGACTACAACAACAAACGGGTAACTGTGATTATGACAGGACTTGACGCAGTATCGCAAGCAAATTTCCTCCGCTACCTACCCGAAACACACAAATACATCGTGGGAAATCTTTCAGGAATACATTTTTTAAAATACCATCGTGTGTCAGAATTTTCTTTTGATAATATGGTGGTGCTGCACATGGGGATGAACCGAACAGAAATCGGCAAAACGTGCTACCCCAGCAAACAGTCATTTTTAGACCCGTGCCCTTTAATTTGGAAGGAATTTGCTAAAAAGGGATTTAGAACGGTGTACACGG